>JALIZH010026788.1:0-40315 GCA_030522465.1 Rhipicephalus appendiculatus
CTCTTTAGCACAGCGTCTAGAGGCTGCTGAATGGGCACATGCACGAAAAGCGTGTGTCTAGGTATGGATCCCGTATTTTAGAGTAGTGTTTTAGATGCGAAGCATCTCATTCTCAGGGGCTTTGTCCGTCCCTCCCTCCCGCGTCCCACGTTCGGTCACATTCGTGAAGTAAGGAAGCACCCACTATGCAAACCAGAACACTGTAGTACAATAAGGCCGTCAACCACCACCATAGTCACCAGAGTCATGGCCGAGAGCACAGAGTGGCTGCTTAGCAATGGCTAGGCGGGTGGTGGGTGCAAGCGAAGAATAAAACGCACTGCCGGTGGTGTCTGTCGCCCACGTTGACTCCATTCCTTGATCCTGCTTGCACGTGCTTGCGGGGGCTTTGTCCGTCCCTCCTTCCCGCGTCCCACACCTCCTCTCTCTCCTCTCCTACGCTCCCCCTTTTCTCTCCTCTAGGAATCATCTACTCTACGGAGAGGTGCGCACGACAGGTGGTGCGACAGCTGCATACTCCGCTGGGGGCGCCACGGTAGTAACCGCGGTATGAAAATGACGGAGCCCGCGCGCCTCATTCTCTCTCCTGTGCAGCTAGCGCCGCGATCAGCGCTCGGGCCTCTGCCGCGAAACGGAAGCGGCGACGTTTCTCCCGCTCAAGCGAATCATCTCCCCCGCTGCTTCGCATCCACACATGGTTCCCTTTAGCGGGAGTTTTCAAAAGCAAGCTGTGGCGGGTATCATTAGCATAAGCTGGAGCAAAAATTGTGCCCCTACCTTATCGCTTTGCAGTTGTAAAAACTTTCATGCTTCCATGGCTTTGATATTGTAGTTAGAATATAATTAATGCCGGTGATTGCTAAGTAAAATGTAGACGACCTTTGCATATCAGTAGAAAAGAATGCGCCGCAATGCTATAGGTGAAACAGATAGTTCATCGTCGTCATCATCATGTCTTTTGTCCGCTTAACCCTCTCATGCATGAATTAAATCCAGAGGGTAAAAAAATTATTTTTGGCTTAAAGGTATAACTAGAGGCCACAAAGATCACGAAAAAATTTTATTTCAAGTAATCAAAAGCCTCTTATAAGATTTCTGATGTGTCCCCATATGAGGACAACATGCAGTAAGCCGATACGAGTCCTTGTATTAGTACATATGAAATATATCTAGAACACTGAAAGAAACCATTACATTTCAAACTGAAATGCTGACGATCGGTCTTGCGTATTTCGCTTATGTGCTGTGGAAGGACTCGAAGAACCAGGGCTTGCTGAAGCGCCGTTAGCACGCACAGGCAGGCTGTCATCACTCTCTTCTTCTGTGCTGCTGGAAGTTCCAAGGTCGGTTAATAGCTGCTCCCAATCATCCACTTCGGATACGTCATCAGAGTCAGATGAGCGCTCTAAGAGAGCATCGATTTCTTCCCTCGACAGTCCTCTCTTAGAAGACATCTTAGAAAAGTGTCGTTTTTCCCATGGTCTACGGAAGTGCGAGACTTACAGACATCCAGAAACTCCCGCAAAAGCAGACTCAACCGTGCACGTAAAGCGCGGGAAAATACAAGCGCTTTCAGGTCAGGCCTGGCTTTCTGCGGGCGCGTTTTTATTTGGTGGCGCTGCAGATGAGTCTACACCTTTCCTGCATAATGTCCCCATTTGAGGACACTTGTTCGCTTCCTTCTATAGAACCCATAGTGAAGAAAAACGTGAACAAACGGAGCTGGTATTATTCAAGAGCTGTTCTTTCAACACATATTTTAAATGCGAAGCATTTCTTAGCGAACTTCGGCGACTTTGAGCGTATCTATCTATCTATCTATCTATCTAGCCGCCTACGACTTTGTGCTCTCCTGGCCGTATCGTTAATGGGATTTACACCAAATTTGGTATGCCATAACATGACTGTATGACGAACATAAATGGCTGGTCATATCATGAAAATCATGACTAACTTGTCATGAAAAGTATGATTTACATGCCACGCTCATGGGCGGCTCGCGGCCGTTTCGTTAGCTTGATATACACCAAATTTGGGATTGAGTGACGTGACTGTATGACGAACATAAATGACAGGTGGTAATATGCAGATAATGACGTGCATGTCATGTACAACATGATTTACATGCCACGCTCATGGCGTGCTGACGGCCGTTTCGCTTGCTTGATATACACCATATTTGGTATTTCGTGACGTGACTGTATGACGAACATAAATGCCAAGTGGTAATATGAAAATCATGACATGTCATGTGCAACATGACTTGCATTCCACGCTCATGACACTCTCGTGGCCGTTTCGCTAGCTTGAAATACACCAAGTTTGGTATTGAGGGACGTGACTGTACGACGAGCATAAACGACAGGTGGTAATATGAAAATCATGACCTGCATGTCATGTACAACATGATTTACATGCCACGCTCATGGCGCGCTGACGGCCGTTTCGCTAGCTTGATATACACCAAATTTGGTATGGCGTGACGTTACTGTATGACGAACATAAATGCCAAGTGGTAATACGGAAGTCATGACATGTCATGTGCAACATGACTTGCATGCCACGTTCATGACACACTCGTGGCCGTTTCGCTAGCATGATATACAACAAACTTCGTATTGAGGGACGTGGCTGTATGACGAGCATAAATGACAAGTGGTAATATGGAAACCATGATATGTCATGTGCAACATGACTTGCATGCCACACTCATGGTACTCCCGTGGCCGTTTCGCTAGCTTGACATACACCAAATTTGCTGTTCAGTGACGTGATTGTATGACGAGGATAAATGACAAGTGGCAATATGCAAATCATGACATGTCATGTGCAACATGACTTGCGTGCCACGCTCATGACACCCTTGTGGCCGTTTCGCCAGCTTGACATACAAATTTTAAGGTGAAAGCCTTTAATGTCTCATGTTCACGTCCCACGTCCGCCCGTCCGTGCGTCCCTCCAGCCGTGCCCTGGCAAAGTGCCAGTTGGGCGCCGGGGCGCGCAAACGGACGCTGGTCGCATTGGACTTTACAGCGCTCGCGCTTTGCTTGCGTAGCGTCGCTGTGACCAGCGTCTCTAATCATGCAAGGAGGGAGACGCGCGCATCGCGTTCCATTCTGACCGACCCCGTCTCAGTGGGCGCAGGCGTTCGAGGAACGCACTTTGGAATTGACAGGGTGTCCGTCAATGTAAACGCTGGAACGTGGATGGCGTCTGCACGATGCGCAGAGCGCGAGAATACGAACGCATGCGAAACGGAGGCAGAGTGATCTCGCGTCTCGTTGCGATTCGAGGTAAAAAATTAAGCGAACATAAGTGGCAGGTTGTAACATGAAAATCATGACATGCATGTCATCTACAATGCCATTTACATGCCACGCTCATGGTGCGCTTGCGTCCAGTTCGCTAGCTTGATATACACCAAAATTTGTATTGCGTGACGTGACTGTATGACGAACACAAATGATAGGTCCTAACATGTAAATAATGACATGCATATTATGTACAGCATGATTTTCTCCTTGCTGGCTGCTTCGCATCACATCGATTCCCACAGTGCGTGGGATCTGCCGGTTTTTTTTTTTATAGTTCAAAAGCACCATAGCGTGTCGAGCAATTATTTTTTTTGTTTTTACGAACATTCAGTGAACTCAAACAAGCCTACTCTGCGTAAGAACCTGGAGCTTCTAGAAACATGGACAGCGAGGGCCATCTGTGAAACTAGTTAGGAACATTGGCGGGTTCGCATTTGAGGACGCCATGCGAGTAATGACTGGCTACAAGCAACTGGACGACTTTTGTAGTAGGATAAATATATGTCCTCATATGAGGCCCGTATGCATGAGAGGGTTAAGGATGAATGCCTCTCCCACTGATCTCCAAGGCACCCTGCCCACACGATGTGGTTCCTTGTTATGCCTCCAATTTTTTAGATGCGAAGCATCTTATGCTTGGGGCTATGTCCGTCCCTCCCGCGTCCCGCGTCCGGCGTCCGGCCACATTCATGACGTAGGGAAGCACCCATTATGCGAACCAGAACACTGTAGTAATATGGAGGCCGTCAACCACTACCACAGTCATCAGAGTCATGGCCGAGAGCACAGAGAGGCTGCTTAGCAATGGCAAGGCAGGTGGTGTCTGTCGCCCAGGTTGACCCCCATTCCTTGATCTTGCTTGCATGTGTTTGGAGGGGGCTGAGTCCGTCCCTCCTTCCCGCTTCCCCACTCCACCACAGCGCATGCGCGTCCCCTCCCCCCTCTCTCTCTCTCCTCTCCTACGCTCACCCCCCTTTCTCTCCTCTAGGAATCCTCTACTCTACGGAGCGGCCCTCGCGTACCACGCCCCCCACAGCGCATGCGTGTCCCCTATCCTCTCATACGCTCACCCGCTTTCTCTACTCTAGGAATCATCTACTCTACGGAGTGGCGCTCACGTCCCACAACCCCACAGCGCATGCGCATCCTCCCCCCCTTACTTTCCTCTAGAAATCCTCTACTCTACGGAGCGGCTCCGGCGTCCCACACCCCCACAGCGCATGCACGACCCCCCCTCTCTCTCCTCTCCCACGGTCCCCCCCCGTCCTCTCCTCTTGGATCCTCTACGGAGCGGCGCGCACGACAGGTGGTGCGACAGCTCCATACTCCACTGGGGGGCGCCAAGGTAGTTCCGCGGTATGAAAATGATGAGCGCGCGTGCCTCATTCTCTCTCCTGTGCAGCGCCGCGATGAGCGTCCGGACCGGTGCCGTGAAACGAGAGTGGCGACGTTCTTCCCGCTCAAGCTAATTATCTCCCCGCTGCTTCGCATCCACACATGCTTCCCTTTAGCGGGAGATGGGGAAGTTTTTAGATGCGAAGCATCTTATGCTCGGGGCTTTGTCCGTCCCTCCCCGCGTCCCCCGTCCCGCGTCCGGCCACTTTCATGAACTAGGGAAGCACTCATTGTGCGAACCAGAACACTGTAGTATTATGAAGGCCGTCAACCACTACTACAGTCATCATAGTCATGGCCGAGAGCACAGAGAGGCTGCTTAGCAATGGCTAGGCAGGTGTTGTCTGTCGCCCAGGTTGACCCCATTCCTTGATCTTGCTTGCATGTGTTTGGAGGGGGCTTAGTCCGTCCCTCCTTCCCGCGTCCCACACCACCACAGCGCATGCGCGTTCCCTCCCCCTCTCTCTCCTACGCTCACACCCTTTCTCTCCTCTAGGAATCCTCTACTCTACGGAGCGGGCCCCGCGTCCCCTCTCCTACGCTCACCCCCTTTCTCTATTCTAGGAATCATGTCCTCTCTCCTCTCCTACGGTTCCCCCCCGTTCTCTCCTCTATCCTCTACGGAGCGGCGCGCACGACAGGTGGTGCGACAGCTGTATACTCCGCTGTGAGCACCACGGCCGTTCCGCGGTATGAAAATAACGGAGCGCGCCTCATTCTCTCTCCTGTGCAGTGCCGCGATGAGCGCCCGGACCGCTGCCGTGAGGTGAGAGTGGCGACGTTCCTCCCGCTCAAGCTAATTATCTCCCCGCTGCTTCGCGTCCACACATGGTTCCCTTTAGCGGGAGATGGGTATTTTTGTTCGTTGGTGTTTTGTCCTGCGTTGTGCGTTTTAGATGCGAAGCATCTTATGCTCGGGGCTATGTCTGTCCCTCCCGCGTCCGGCGTCCCGCGTCGCGCCACTTTCGTGAAGTAGGGAAGCGCCCATTATGCGAAGGAGAATACTGTAGTAATATGGAGGCCGTCAACCACTACCACAGTCATCAGAGTTATGGCCGAGAGCACAGAGAGGCTGCTTAGCAATGGCTAGGCAGGTGGTGTCTGTCGCCCAGGTTGACCCCATTCCTTGATCTTGCTTGCATGTGTTTGGAGGGGGCTTAGTCCGTCCCTCCACAGCGCATGTGCGGCCCCCCGCGTCCCACACCCCCCACAGCGCATGCGCGTCCCCTCCCCCTATCCTCTCCTACCCTCACCCCCTTTCTCTACTCTAGGAATCATCTACTCTACGGAGTGGCGCCCGCTTTCAACATCCCCACAGCGCATGCGCGTCCTCTCCCCCCTCTCTCCTCTAGGAATCCTCTACTCTACAGAGCGGCTCCCGCGTCCCATACCCCCCACAGCGCATGCACGTCCCCTCCCCCTCTCTCTCCTCTCCTACGGTCCTCCCCCCCCGTCCTCTCCTCTAGGAATCCTCTACCAAGAAACTCGCTAGCAGACGCTGCCTGCGTCGGCGTCGCAAGGTGAGAGAGGGGTGGACGCGCATGCGCAGTGGCAGTGTGGACGCCGCGGACAGGGTTGCCTAGAGGAGAGAGAGGGGGAGAGGAGGCTTTATTTTTATTTTATGAAAGGGTTTGCGCATGCGCAGTAATGGTGGTCACGCCGCACACCACTGGCTTGAACCCCACTCTAAGATGCTTCACATCTAAAAGAAAGTTTGAGGATCCGAGCATGACCCAGCTACATGGTCGGCTTCCCTGGTCCGGTACACCACATGACGAGGCCCTATCTTGCACCCTTCTCAGCGGAGTCCCTTGAAACTGCAGCTAGGAGCAGTTGAGAACGACAGTCCTCTATGCCTCTCACGAACAGGTAGAAGGGGGTAGGTTGGATGTTTTTGTGCATGCGCCCACCACGCGAAATATATCTCAGATCATCCAACAGTGTGGGCACCGTTCATCCGTGTTCGCGTCGAAATGTTGCTTAATTGCAGGACAGAGTAGAGTACCTGTCTGCAGGCGCCTTTATGTTCGCTCCTCTGCCTCACTCAGCCCTTTGCAGGGAGCCGGGGAAAAGGTGGTGGGTGTCGCGGTAATATAAAATCATTTCACGAAACCACAGCAACTGTTTATTGGCGCCCGTGTCATAAGACGTAGGGTGAGTAGTGCAGTGGGCAAGCGCTCGGGCGGCCGGGTCAGCGGCCTCATTACCTCTTAACCGTGATAACCAGCGGTCGAAATTATACTTTTCCAGGTTGGATCAGCGGCAGCCCATCTTAGAATTTGGCTGCCTAAGGGGGTTATCTGCCCTGCCAAGTAATAAGCACATGCTTTTTGGGAGTCCGTGATTATGAGTTTCGAACTGAGTTCCGCGGTAGCAAGCACTATCGCTACTACCTCAGCTCGCTCTGAATTTTGTGCTCTGAAGGCGAGCATATTGACGTGCTTTTCCTGGTAAAACGCAGCGGCCATGTAAAATCCCTGTGGCGACGTAGTGCATACCAAGTCGGGAGCCGTGTTGGCTTTCAAGCATCCGAGCGCGCGCATGCTGTCTCCTTTCGTGCGCGTGTGTATCCATGTTACCGAGGAGCTGAGAGACCGAAAGCATATGGCGCCACAGTTCTGTAATAAGATCTGCCTCTTCTTCAGTACAAGTGTATTGCATGTTTAATCGTAAAGCAGGCGGTGTCCGGGGGCCGTCTGCGTGAACCGTGTATATTGATTCACCAGGTGAGTCTGCCGCGACTCCTGGTTGGAGTTGAGCGCGCCCAACGTCTTGACTTTTCCATGGGAGGTAGCCACCAGGAGATCCAGAGCTTGTTTAGTTTAGTTGCCTTGTGGAGGATGGCGTGTATGCTTTCGCCTTCTTACCTCTTAATGGGAAGGTACGGAACCGCGTTGATGATCCCTCTAGTCGAGAGCGCATGGGCTAGCCGAAGAGCGTCCCTGCCCCGCATACCGCCCCGCTTGTTGGAAATGCGGTGGATCACGCGCCTTGCCTGTTCGCCTACTATCTTCAGTTTCGCAATAGTGGAATCTGGTTTGAGTCTTTGGTAAATGAATAGGCCCAGAATGCGGAGCTCCTTTGCCTGTCTGGTAGAAACCCCAGACCTCTACCATCCAACATGGAGAAGCTCTGATATGGTAGGAGTGCACTGGATTCCAGAATCGTTAGTAGGCGCTTCGACTGTGATTGGGCCCGCTGAAGGTGTTATTGCATTTCCCCAAGGCAGCCCTCAGGGGCCCTAAATTGTAATGCCATCTGTATATACTGCGTATTGAGCGCCTTCCACCCTGGACAATCGACTTAGAAAGCGCATCTTTGCTATATTTAACAGGAGCGCGGATAACACCACCACCTGAGGGGTACCCCGTGTTCCCATCATGTAAGAGCCATATTCCTCGACCTCAATCCGAAGGGCCTGGAGCTTAAAGGAAATCTCTGCTATATCCAAAGGTCTTAGCCCCGCAATCCGTGTAACTGAAGTTGGCCAAAATGCTACTATGTTTAACATTGTCAAAAGCCCCCCTTTAGATCAAGTGCGATGATGGCTTTGTCAATGTGTTGCATAGTTGTGGGCATAGTTATGTGTTGCATAGTTGAGGCACACATGTTCGGGCGAAACCCCCAAACATGGTGTCTGCAAAAGAAGCCCTTGCCCTCCAGGTATGTAGGAAGGCGATCCCACACCATTGTCTCGAGAAGTTTGCCCGCGCCCGAGGTGACTGATATGGGGCGAAGGTTTTCCGTATGCACGCCTTTTCTTGCTTTGGGTGTTGAAGTCACAGGTGGGGTTTTCCATTCGGCAGGAAGCGGACGTACGTCCCAGATTTGGTTGATGCATTCTAAAAAATGGAGGTAGGTTGTATAAATGGGGTTAGCTAATACTTTCACTACTGTGCGGTCACGTTCCGGAGCCGTTCGCCGGCGGACTTTAGCCGAGGCAGCTGTAGGGTCATGCAACTCAAAATAGGCATCGAGTTATTGCTTAGGTTGGCGATAGTACATGTACGCGTCCCCAGCCGGGTCTTCCGTACCATATATTGCACATGGTGTCCGCAAGCTTAGAAGTCGTTCCTTGGTACCCATGCAGAGCCCTCTGGAGCTGCTTTTACGTCTCCCCTCTGATTTGAGAGGGGCCTATGAGACTGCGAAAGAAACGCCATGTTCCCTTCGAGCTCATCTGATGACGTGTGGCATAGCAGCGGGCTATCCAATTTGACTCTGAGACATGGGCAGCATATGCTGCAGCCTGCTTCATCAGTTCGGCTATGCGGGTGCACAGTTTTGCGATTAGTCTTCTGCTTTTTCCAAGGTTTTCTTAAGCTTAGGCGCGCCCCCCACAAGAGCAGGGGGGCGAGTGTCTACTACGGGGATATCCTCGGTGAATAGCAGTGTAGTGACGTCTTGTTTCTGAATGTTGTTTATATGATTAGCCCACTTCGCGTAGCAGCGAGAAAATAGTATGGGCGGGATAACGTCATTTCCGAATTGGTACATATCGAGATGCTCCGCCGGTAAAGGCTATGCCCTAGAACGCGCCTTCCAGCGCAGCGCTTCGAAAGAGACCCTGTACGCACGAGAGTACTGTTCCAAAAAGCCCAACTTTATTCTACCATTCCTTACCTCTCCAACTTTAGTCTCCCCCCTCCTTACATCAGCATAATCACGCGACTAGTCAGTTACTATTTTCTACGCGCCCGCTACATCTCCCTTCCAGAGTATGAACGAAATTATTTTTGAGAGCACCCCGCAGTGAGAGCAATAACATGCATACATCAGTCACAACGTCAGAATTTCAGTCTGCGTGTGGTTTCAGACGCTTCTGTAATGTGAATATCGAGCACCACGAGACTTAGGAACTTGTGCACTTTCATTCTGCTCGTTGGGCGTCGCAGACTGGCCAGTTGCAGCATCCTGGATGTGGTCTCCGTTGACTGGAGTATCCGACACCAGGCGTGGACATTCAGCGGTATGTTCATGAACATTAGCCCAGTCTCTTAACTATTATATAGGCGAGGCTGTCTTGGATCAGTTTCTCAAAGAAGCGGATTATGGAGAACATAAAGTAGACGGGGAACCGAAGCTTGGGGCAAGATGGCGATCATTCCTGACTAGAACACTGTTGGGCGTCAGGACCGCATAATAGCGTGGCCTTTCAGCAGGACTCAGAACTGTTACCCACAGTTAGGCGTCTTGCACCCACACTACTTCCCCTTGTTTCAAGACGTGGATATTCTTTGAAGCGTGGTGTGTATCGAAATTTCTAGCCTCAGCTTGTCGTTGTCTTCTGTCTCTGTCATCAAAGTCATTTCTCAACGGCCAGTCCGGCCTGAGCTTTTTTCTCAGATCTGGGCTTCGCGTCCGTAGGGAGCCCCCATCATAAAGCTCAGCTGCACTATAGCTGCAGATGCCTGGGGCGTTAGGGTAAGAGAGTAATGCCAGGAATGGCTCATTGGTTTTTTTTTTTTCAAACATGTGCTTAATGTTGCCGACCATGCTTTCTTCTTCTTTGGATTGCGGTTAACGGGGACTACTTGCAATGTGCCAATGTGCAATGTTCCTGGGCAAAGTTCTGAGAAGCTTTGCATGGAAACTGTGGCCCATTGTCGCTGATCACCATATCTAGAATGGCATGCCATGCAAAAATGTTTTAGTTGCGAGGATGACCGCATCACCGACGTGGATCGCAGTGAAATAACTGCCGATAACTCGAGCAGTTGTATACTACAAGCAAGAAATCTTCACCATCTAAATGGACTAAATCTATGACAACGTGCACCGCAGGTGAGGAGGGAGTCTTAGTGCGTATTAGTGGCTCATTTTGTTGGATTCTAGTGGTAGCACAAGAGCGACAGTTGGATATGCTTATCTTGATTATGCTTGTGATACCGGGCCACCGGAGCGAACTTCTAGCTAAAGCAACACACCGCTTGATGCCTTGATGGCCATCATGCAGCAGTTCCAGCATGTTTTTGTGCAAAACATTTTTGTGCAAAACATCATTAACAAGCCTTCAAGACAGAGAAGTAGCTGCGATGTTTCGAAAACGGAGTCATGTTAAGAGGTAACCTGTCATGTCTAGGCGTGCCTCTAGTGCAAGATTCTACCAGCGTAGCACATTTTACATCCAAAGCCTGCTGTGCTTTAAAGTTGCTGAGATGTACTGCCAAAGTAGAGGAAACAACTGCAAGTACATGGGATACGAAGAGTTCCACGCTGGTTGATAAAACTAGATGGGAACATTGAGGGTCCCTAGACAGCGTGCCTTCAGTGACTATTAATTTTCCTAGCTAGTATCTGGCGGAAAATTCGTACGGAAGCAGTCGTATTCGAAAAGGTTGAACCATCGGAGGCATGACACCGAGCTCAGCTGAATGAAGCAGCTTGACAAGTGGTTGCTGATGATTCTCGATTAATAACTGGAGGCCCTGCAAAAACTTCTGACGCAATGTCGCTACGATCTGCGGGTAAGGGCAATGCCCGAGAACGCGCCGTCGGCGCAGCACTTCGTAAGAGACACCGTACGCACAAGAGCTCCGTTGCAGAAAGCTCCACTTTACTCTCTACCACTCCTCATATCAGCATGATAACGCTTCCGAACAGTTATTATTTTCTACGCACTCTCTACAGCTCCAATCAGTCAGCTTGACATCACCCTATTTTTTATGAGCTGGCTGTACGAAGAGTTTAAATCAGAGAAGGCAGTGCTCACTGCCTAAAGAATCGCCCAAGTTCTCTCTTTTTGCGAGAGAGTTCCGGAGGCGTGTCGAGCGTACCGACTTCCCGATTCGAGTGGGGTACTCCGGGTTCTCGTAGTGATAGCCCTGATGTAGGCGGGGAGAATTGAAGTCTGCAACGATAACGAAAGGTTGTTCGTCTGCGAATTTGATCCCGTGAAAGATGTCACTGAAAGTTACGCGCGGCCTATGCGGGGCACAGTATATCCTTAGGATATGTATTTACAGGTCGTGGCATTTGAGTGGCAGTAACCTAGCCATTGTGTATTCTTGTTCGGTGTTCAAATGAATCTCGGTATATGCCTTATTCACCAAAATGCACGACAAGCCCCCCCCGACCCTTGGAAGGTGCTCTAGCCAGAGAACTTGGCATCACTGCCGTCCTTGCAAAGCAAGCAGTACCGGAATATTTCTGAGGGTCTGCAAATACAGTGCAAGATGATCGACAACTGGGCTAGCTGGTTGAATTGCATAATTTCTTTGTTCAAAGCGCAGTCACAAAGACTTTGAACAGAGACTGCAAATACAGCTTCAAACGTGACCGCCTTTTCCAAGCTCTAAAACCAGCGCAGTTCCATTGGATAACCTCAAATTATGGCAGGATTTTAGCTTTTCTATTATGTGAACGGCTGAACGCGCCGGCCAGGACGCCAGGCCTAACGGGCGTACCAGTCAGGGCAGCGCTGCGACGGCCTGCTGGTTCAGGTGACGAGCGATTCATCGGACCGCCGAGTGAATACCAAGATTGGTGAGGTCATGGTGAGTCGTGAATGTTGACCCAAAGGGAACGACGACCTGGTGAACATTGGGAACGAACCAAGTCAGCAATACCAAGTAAGGAGTTTGCAGTGGCTGTATATTTCTAGATTTGTATACTTTTGAGTTCGCGCTTTTCTTTCGTAACAGTGTTGTATGACTTAGCAACGTTGCTTGTTGGGCGAGTTGAAATTATGCGTGAGTGGACATTATGAGTGTTGTATGATTTTTCTAGTCTTTGTCTGAGTCCATCGCCTGGAACCACCGGAATACGTGAACGTTGGTTAACCTGCGAGGATTCTGTTTTCTGCCCGTTAGAGATTTCGGAGGTGTAGCGATGAACTTGAAGAAGATTTGGGAGATGGCAGTAAAGCCTGGTTTGTCGCATGAAGAAGCGATAAGCCTCTATGATTCAAATAAAAGGGGCTAGGATAAATACGTGAAGAAGAGGAAAGCCCGCGAGGAAGAGTTTATTTTTTAGAAACAGCAGAATTTGGAGGCAGGAAGTTAGAGGAGCACATATAATAGGGGCTCTATAGTAGAGACAGAATATCATAGATCGACGAAAACGTCTGTTTGCTGGTAAAAGCACAAATTGGCGTTACAGTCAATAAATACCGCCTTCATAGCCCGGCAGTCCTGCTAGGTGGCGTTATTTCTTCTCGGGTCACCTATGTACCGAAATACTTCCGCTCTCACGTGGTTCTGTTCTGACCGCTGAGAAGCGGAAAAGCGGTCCCCATATTCAGATTATTCTGCCCGTATAAGCTATTTCTCCTAAGACATCTGGTCGCCTCATCTTGGACTGTTTAGCTGACGTTTCCTTGTTTTTTGTATATCGCAGCGTGAATGAGTTGGCCATGAGACATCGTATGCACCAACCCAAGCATTTCAATGCGTACGCGTCTACCGTTCCACGGTTCGTTTCGTTGTTAAATATACAAAACACAGGTTAATAGCAGACATGGCAGCACTCATACCCATCCGTAAAATAGTCTATAGGCTAGCCCGAATAACCTACGCGCAATGTAGCCCAATATGTAAAAAACTTCACAGTTCAAGCCCCGGCATTTTAAAATCACGTTGTTTCGGGGTGAGTGGGTTCAAGCCCTCCCAGGTCACTTTTTCCGGCTCTCAAAAGGACGTGAAAACAGGGACAGCTACTCAGAGCACCTCATCAGAGACCACAGCAAGCACTCATCGTCTGGGCCGAAAGGGTCCCACTTTAATAAAGCTGTTACCACTGCCGCTGCTACCAGCAACCATTTCAGCAAGCCGCAACAGGACACGTCGGCCCCGGCGGTTGGTTAGCCTGGTGCCACAAAAAACCGTTTCACACTTGTAAACCAATGAGTAACGCACCCTGACACAATGGAGGGGGGGGCGTATTGCGCGACAAAGATAACCATCTTCTAGTCACTTCAGCCGGGACAACCGGAAGTGCTTTTGGAAGTGCAACCGCTTTAAGAAATGGACGCAAACGACGCGCTGCAAAGCCTCTGTTTTAAGGCGGTATCCACAAGGGTGTCAAGAATTAAGAGCTTGCCACCTGACAAAAATCTACTGAAGGCTACCGAAGGCCATCCCTGGAGTGCCCCGTCAGCGGTGAACCACCACACCGGGTGAACGACCCAACGACGACGTTAGGCCTTACGGGCCTAGCAGTCAGGCCAGTGGCACGACGGCCTGCTTGTAGAGGCGAAGACCGATTCATCGCACTGCCAAGGGGAGTCCGTTATTGGTGAGGGGATAATGAGCCACGACTATTGACCCAACGGGAAACACTTCTTTGGGGACATTGGCAATGAAACAAGTCAGCAATATTAAGTAAGGCCGGCCAACGTAATAGTTATTCTAACTCTTTCAGACGCCACCTGGCAGGAACTATCCGTAAATGTGTGAAATTAATGCAACATTATATAAAGGCACTCAGTAGTCTATTGCAACAAAATAATGTCATAATATATTAATTTATGGGCGTTATAGTACCTTGTCCTAATTAAGTTTTAATGAAATATCTACTTATCTTGATGTCATTGATGCTCTGTTTTGATATAAATAGAATGAAATCTCACGCTAGAAATATAGTGCAAGTTTATGTTGTTTGGCTATGTCCATTTTTAGCAAAAAAAATATACTTTTCACATGGCTCCCAGCAAGTGGCACGTCAAACGACTCGTCGAACGTGGTGGCGCCTTCAGAAAAGGGATCATATACAACAGTACGCTACAAAATGAAGTTAAACGAACTTATTTTGCAGGAGGTTCAAGCATTCCAAAGCTCGCTACATCTCGCTCATTCTTAGCCCCTAGTTGATACAAATAGCAAAAACAAGTGGTGTACACAATTGTGTACATTGCGTGTCAAAGGGCACGCAATCGATCAATCTGACTGGGAGTACGACGGTTTAGTTACGTGGTGAGTTGATTCTTTTGAGTTTGTTTGCAGCGACTGTACTTTTGCACGTTTGCATATTTCTGAGTGCCGTCAGTTCTTTTTTTTTTTCTTTTTTTTACAAATCTCTTGACTCATTTTCTGAGTCTGTCTGAGTCCATCGCCCGGAACCACCCCAATACGTGAGAAGTACATCCCAATTTTAAGGCGTAATGTGCTAAGAGAAGCAAGCTTCGTACATATAGTGCCTCCAACATTTCTATAAACTCTTATGTTATGCCGTATTCTGCAGCTTCTTTAGCGCTGGACGTGCTTTGTGTATCCTTTCTAACCGCCACGATTGTTACGCTTGCGATTTTGCAGTGATAAACAATTTTTCTTTGAATTGGAACAGGACGATTAATATTTGAGCTGCAGTTTGAGTATAATTACTGAGCCACCTTCACTGTGAAATTAAACGGTCAACGATGTTCCTATGTTTACCTTTCGTGGCATGCATTATTGTCTGTACAATACATATATCTTATTTAGCTGCCTTGATGCTGCGACCCCTTCCCCATTCATCTACAACATTGATGTTATAACTTCGTATATCACTAAGATCGCTCCTCTTGTACATTTCTTATAGTTCCGAAAATTCTATTTCTCCTGTTCAGTAAGTTACCTTCATCTATGTCGCTATCCTATTAAGTCTTTACTGACTTGAGAGGGCGTGCTGCATTCGTGCCTTGATGCTTTAGTTACCGTTTTCTTCTGCTTCTACTTCTAAAGCGGTTTAATTGTCATCAATTGCAATTGTGCACTTCTCGGCTGTCAACATGATTTATATGTTAGTTATTTTTAGGAATTATTCTTTTCTGTCGTTCTTACGGTTCGGTATGGTCATCACCCTAACCATCCTATGGTCTTTGGTCATAATTACGCTTTGTACTTCTATATACCCTACTATGATGAGAATTCTGCATATTGCCACGCGCGCTTGTCTTTTTCAACTTCGCTTACGCCCATAAAGACTGTCAGCAGTGCTCGGCGCAATCCGCGCCTTAGTTTTCCAGAAGCTTCTCGGTATTAGTAGATTGTTTTGTTAAGATTGCGTGCAAAACGCAAACACTCGAGCTTATTCCAGAGCTTGCGTGACGGCCACTGATAAGGCTAGAATGTTCTACCCATGATGTATAAAAGCCGGTGCGTTCCAACGATGATCAGTTTTTCGACGACCGACGCTCTGTGTGCCGATATCAGTCTACAGTGTGCATTGCCTGCTGTAATCTGAGTTTCAGTTTCGTGGCCACAAGTTCGGCCAAATAAAAGGTTCACCTCGAAGAAGCCTACTCCTACCTTAATCCACGTCACAACCACGTGACATCTGGCAGAGGTGCTGGCTCGTTCGTGTACCGGACGCCCTCGTCAAGCCGTGAACCCAGCCCCAGTCGTAAAGGAGACGTCGACACCAACCACGATCAGCGAGTAGGCAACAAGGTCTACATCCGGAGTACGGCCCTCTACCCGTCAAGACTCGCAAGACCAAGACCATTGTCACGATGCTGTTAAGGGCCCGGCACGTTTTGCTGAGTCGGCGGAATGAACTCAAGAAAGGAGACGAAGTTGTGAGAAAAACGCAACCTTCATTTCACACAACGATATAAATACACACACACCCACACAACAATAGAATTAACTATAACTAGCTAAATCCCCCAAACACACTAATTCCTGTGTCCTACTGCTGTCACGTCCTACCCGCGTCCTTCACGTCGCGTTCTTGAATGTCTACGACGACCGAGAGGCAAACGGTCAGCTAGCTGCTTACACAGTTGGATGCGCTGATTCCATGCCGTCGCTCCTCCCGTCCGTCGTGCTGGCGTTGCCGCTGATGCCGCCCGCTCCACACACGAGGCGTCGTACACGTGCGTCGCGTCTCTTCCGCACACAGGGATGGGTGCCGGCCGGTACTCCTGGCACGCCCCCTCGACTCTGCTGGGCCGTGCATCGTTGGCGTGGCAGACGGGCGGCCGCGAGCCCGGGCTCGTTCGCGGTCAGCGCCGCAAGTACACTCTGTCCCGGCAGCTCACCGCCCAGCCGGCCCGCTGGACGACCGCAGCAGGAAGACTGCAGCTCGCTGAGGCAGCAACTCAGGCGGGCTCTCCAAGCTCTGCAGCCCTGGGGCGGGACCCAGACTGCCCGGTCCTCCACCGTCTTGTCCGCCGTTCTGCTCTCCGCCCTGCCCTTGCCATTCTGCTGTGCGCGTGCCCGCCCTGCCACGGTGGCTCCTGCCGCGTGCACACCGAGCTTCTTCTTCGTCTTTCATTTGCTTTTATTCCGCCTATTTCTTTTCCGGCCTTCTTTTTTCCACTTCTCTTGTCATCCCTGACAACCATGAACACGACTGCGGCAACGATGACAGCCCCTGCGCCACCTTCCGCGATCGTGATTCAGCCGCCAAGGGAGCCGGCAATATTTCGGGATCATCATGTGAGGACCCAGAAACTTGGCTCGAGTCGTACGAGAGGACTGCGGCTGTCAACAACCGGGACGTCAATGACAAGTTGCGCTTTGTGTACTTCGCGTTGGAAGACAGCGCTAGGACCTGGTATGAGAGCAGGGAGTCTCCCGTGACAACCTGGGACGTGTTCCGGACCAGCTTCCTGGCAGCGTTCGCAAGCGTCGTACGTAAAGAATAGGCCGCCGTTTTACTAGAAACACAAGTGTAAGCGTTAGCGCCCGCTCTTTCGCATCTACACATGGTTCCCTTTAGCGGGAGATGGTGTAATTTTAAGGCGAAAGCCTTTAATATCTCATGCTCACGTCCGTCCGGTGTCCGTCCGCCGTCCGTCCGTCCGTCTGTCCGTCCGTCCGTCCGTCCGTCTGTCTGTCTGTCTGTCTGTCTGTCTGTCTGTCTGTCTGTCTGTCTGTATGTCCATCCGTCCATGTCCGTCCGTCCATCCGAGCTCTGGCGCGGAGCCAGGTGGCAGCCGCGACGCGCAAACGGACGCCGGTCGCATCGGACTCTATAGCGCTCGCGCTTTGCTTGCGTAGCGTCGCTGTGCCCAGAGTTTGCAATAATTCTGACCGACGCCGTCTCAATGAACCCAGGCGTTCACGGAATACTTTCGAATTGACAAAGGACCCGTCAATTTAAGCGCTCGAGCGCGGATGGCGTTTGCAGATGCGCAAAATGCGACAAAATACTAACGCATGCGAACGGAGGAAGATTAGTCTCGCGTCTCGCTGTGATTCGCGGTAAAAAATTAAAAAATAAAACACGCACACATTCGGTTTGTGTGTTATCCCACTAAGAGCGTAAAAGAAAAAGACATGGCATAGTCAGTGGAATGGCCACACGCTTTCGCCGAACACACTTTGGAATGCACAAAGTGTCCTTCAATTTTTGTTCGAGAGGAAATCCAGCAGTCGTTGGGCACCTCTGAACAGCAACAGCCTCAACCGCAAGCCATGAGCTACCTTGCTGCAGCCCGACGCTACGCTCCCGCTCAACGCCCACGTCCAGACACCGCGCCACCGCAGTACCGGCGCCAGACACCGCCCCACCGCCACCGGTGCCATACCGCCCACCTGCCAGCCAGCGCTACCCTCCGAGGAAGACCGACGTTTGGCGCGCCCCTAACCACCGCCCGCTATGCTACCACTGCGGTGAAGCCGGGCACACGTACCGCCGCTGCCAGTACCTGGAGATGGACTGCGTGGTTTTGCCGTAAACGCGCCGCGTCCGCAGCCGGGTGAACGACCTCGTGACATCGCCGACTACCTCACAGGAGCGCAGTGGAGACCCCGACGACCTTCCAGTTCGCCGTAGCCAGGCCGCTACACCTCACCGCATCGCAGGCAGTACACCAGTCCGGCTCGGGGCCGATCTGCGAGCCCTTACGCGGAAAACTAAGGGCAGCAACCGATGGAGGTGCGGTTGCTGTACGCCGAACTACCGAAGATGCTCCGCCGACGCTGGCGATGACACCGCGACGAACCTGCTGAACACGACACGAAGCAGACAGAGCCCCTGCCGACGAATCCTCGCGGACCGAGCTAGACCTGACGACGCAGCAAGGTGGAAGCGCCGCAACAATCGACGCAGCCGTGATCCAACGCGGCGAGCTAACCGCAACGCAAGACGAAGGACTAGCGACCTCGACGTTCTCATCGACGGCCACATAGTCACCACTCTCGTCGACACTCGTGCCGATTATCCCGGCGTCAGTGGGCCATTCGCCGCCAAGCTGAAGAAAATTAGGCAGATCCCAAGTACCATGGGAATCAATGTTATGCGAAGCATTCGGAGGTAAGTCGACTGGGTCGTAATTTTTTTTATTGAGTGAAAGTTTATGAAATGGCGCTAAACATATGTACAAATGTTGCACGCGCAGACATGTTGAACAGTCGTATACGTTTCATATAACCAGTTGTTTACAGTTGTGTAAGGATGCCAACAGAAACATGGCTATTGCCAGCACCAGAAGCCGTAAGCTGATATGTAGAGCTTGTGCTTGCAAGGATGGTAGCCCTGGATAGCGCTACGTAAACCAACTACAGTGGATGTCGCTTAAGTATACAACTGACGTTAACCCAACATGACTCCTTCGTCGTAGGAGTACTTATGTAATGTTTATAAAATTAGATTGCCAGCACTGCAAATACAATGCGCATTTCACCAATACTACGCCTGCATAGGGTGTTCTTCCAAAGCAGTTTCAAGACCTGACGTGGCTCTGTGGTTGAATGCTTGATTGCCACGCAGAATGGTTGGGTTCGATTCCAGATGGGACTCTGATTCTATTTGTATTCTTCGCGTCAAAGCCGCCGATGTCGGTTTTTCTTAATGCTGTCGCATTTAGCTTACCAATGCCTGTTCTCGCCATTCCTGGGTAGGTATAAATTGTCAAAGTCCTGTGGCGCATACCCGCATTCCGCGACCCATGGTATACGGGTATGAGCCACACGTGTTTGGAGAAATGAGTTTGACGACGTACGCGACGGGATTTTTACGTTATTCATATCATGATCAGCCAGACATATTCGTCAATACATCTTACCCTCCCATACAATTTTTGGTCTGCCCCAAGTTAGGGAGGCCATCACGAGACCACCCAGACGTCGGCGGCTAGATAGATAGATAGATAGATAGATAGATAGATAGATAGATAGATAGATAGATAGATAGATACGTAGATAGATACGTAGATAGAAACGCGAAAGTGCTTACAGTACGCAAAGAAATGCTATGCATTTAAAAGTAAAGACCGCTTGGAGTGGACCCGAAATCCGGACAGCTGGAGGTCACCTGATAACGTCAACTGGAGTCTGCACGGCGAGAGTCAGCATCAATAACCGGACTTGTCCTGTGAGCTTTGTTATCCTACAACACTGCTCCAGGGATGTGATACTTGTAATGGACTTCCTAACTGACCACGGTACCGTCATCGACCTGAGATCTGAATCGATAACACTAACCTCGGAAGAAGCGCTCCCGCCCCACGCGACGCCAAGGAACCATGCGTGGAATGTTATAGAAGAGCAGGTGACCGTTCCTCCGCTCTCCAGCGTCATCAGTTCCGTCGGCACCGAAAATCCCGCAGACTTCGAAGGCGTCATCGAGGGCGATCAGCACCTACTTGTAAACCGTCAGATTTGCGTCGCAAGAGGCATTGCCGAGTTGTGTGAAGGGAAAGCAACCGTGATGCTCACGAACTTCACCAGCGAATACAAGCACGTGAGCAAAGCCACGATGGTCGCCTACATCCAAGAATTTGTGGAAGCCAACACCGCCCCTCGCCCTCGCCGAGTCTACCGAACATGCTAAGACGAACCAAGCGCATCACCTAGCTTTCGACGTCAATCCCAGCCTTCCGACGAATAAACAAGAACAGCTCAAAACCCTGCTCCTGCAATACAGGGACTGCTTTTCGTCGTCGTCAAGAGTTTGACAGACCCCAGTCGCACAACACCGCATCATAACAGAGGAAAGTGCCAGGCCACTACGTCAGAGCTCGTACAGAGTTTCGACGCGAGAACGCGAGTCCATAAAGAAAGAAGTCGGCTAAATGCTACGCGACGACATAATCCAGCCGTCCAAGAGTCCGTGGGCGTCACCCGTGGTGTTAGTGAAGAAAAATGACGGAACCCTACGCGTCGATTATCGCCGCCTGAACAAAATCACAAAGAAGGACGGTATTCCCTCCCACAGATAGTCAATGGACCTCAAGACCGGCCATTGGCAAATCGATGTCGACGAGAGAGACCGAGAGAAGACTGCATTTATAACACCACACGGCCTCTTCGAGTTCAAGGTCATGCCCTTTGGCCTTTGCTCGGCACCTGCAACGTTCCAACGTGTGATGGATACTGTACTGTCTGGCTTAAAGTGGCAGACTTGCCTCGTGTACTTGGACGACGTCGTTGTGTTTGCCTCAACCATCGACGACTACCTCAGGCGCCTTGAAGCTGTACTTCAATTGATCAAGACTTCCGGACTCACTCTGAATCCAGAAAAGTGCCGCTTTGCATACGAAGAGCTCTTGTTCTTGGGCCACGTGATTAGGAAGTCTCGAGTTCGTCCCGACTCACGGAAAACAGTGGCTATCGCTTCCTTGTCGCCACCCACCGACAAAAAGCCGTAGGCCGATTTCTCGGCTTGTGCGCCTACTACAGACGCTTCGTCAAGGGTTTTCACGGATAGCCAAACCGCTGACCCATCTCACGAAAACCGACGTAGACTTTAAGTGGGAAACGGCACAAGCCGAAGCATTTCAAGAACTGAAATGACCCCTGCAGACGCCACCGATACTTGCTCACTTCGACGAATACGCCGACACAGAAATCCACACCGACGGAAGCAGCGTGGGGCTCGGAGCCTCCTATTGCAGAGGACTAACGGGCTTGAGAGGGTTATCAGTTATGCTAGCCTGTCTCTATCCAATGCAGAAGCCAACTATTCCACAACAGAAAAGGAGTCATGATGAATTATATGGGGCATAGCAAGAACGAAGACAAGGACGAGAAAAGACACAGCGCTTGTCCTGTCTTTTCGCGTCCTTGTCTTCGCTCTAGCGCTGCCCCATATAATTCATCATGAACCCTAACCAACTAGCCCACCTTTCCGTTATTCCAGAAAAGAAGTGTCTTGGCATCATCTGAGCTACGTCAAAGTTTCGCCCCTACCTCTACGGCAGACCTTTCAAAGTTGTGAGCGATACACCACGCCTTCTGTTGGCTAGCTAATTTGAAGGACCCTTCAGGTCGTCTCGCGCGGTGCAGCCTCAGACTTCAAGAATTCGATATTACCGTCGTATACAAGTCCGGAAGGAAACACTCCGACGCCAACTGCCTGTCTCGTGCCCCCGTCGACCCACCGTCGCAGGACGACCAGGATGATGACTACTTTTCGGGAACCATAAGTGCCGATGACTTCGGTGAACGACAGCGAGGCGACCCGGAACTGAGGGGCTTAATAAAATACTTCGAGGGCAGGACCACCGCCGTGCCATAACTATTCACGTGAGGACTGACGTCGTTTTCATTGAAAAACAACCTCCTCCTAAAGAAGAACTTCTCTCCAGCCCGAGCCAGCTACCTCATCGTTGTACCCTCGGATCTGCGACCAGAAATTCTGCAGGCCCTGCACGGCGTCCCAACGTCTGGCCACCTCGGCTTTTCGCGCACGTTCGCAAGGACAGAAGAAAAATACTACTGGCCCCTCCTTACGGCTGACGTCGCTAGTTCCGTGAGAACATGCCGGGACTGACAGCGATGCAATACACCGCCGACAAGGCCTGCGGGACTTTTGCAGCCCATCGAGCCACTTCGCCGGCCGTTCCAGCAAATTGGTATGGATTTACCGGGGCCGTTGCCGATGGCGGCTGACGGAAACAATTGGATCGTCGTGGCTACCGACTACTTCACCCGCTACGCCGAAACAAGGGCCTTGCCCAAAGGCAGCGCCGCCGAAGTAGCAAAGTTCTTCGTCAAGAGCATTGTCCTGCGTCATGGCGCCCCAGAGCTCTTTATTACCGACAGAGGCACGGCCTTTACAGCGGAGTTAACTCATGCGATCTTGCGAAACAGCCCCACAAGCCACCGTCGGACCACCGCCGGACCACCGCCGGACCACCGCCTACCACCCACAGACCAATGGCCTCACCGAGAGTCTAAACAAGACCATCGCCGACATGCTGGACATGTACGTCGACGTCGAGCGCAAGACGTGGGATGCAATGCTTCCGTACGTGACCTTCGCATACAATACGGTCGTCCAAGTAACGACGAAGATGACGCCATACAAGTTTGCCTACGGAAGGAACCCGGCCACAACGCTCGAGGCCATGTAACCCAGCGTCGCCGACGAAGAAAAACTCGACGTGACTGTCCACCTTCAACGCGCCGAAGAAGCCCGACAGCTCGCACGCCTACGCATCAAGAATCAGCAGGTGACAGACAGCCGCCGCTACAACCTTCGCCGGCGCTTCGTGGAATACCAGCCCAGCGACCGGGTTTGGGTATGGACGCCGATACGCCGACGTTGACTCAGTCGAAAGCTTTCTCGGCTATACTTCGGTCCATACAAGGTGCTTCGACGTCTTGGCGTTCTTGACTATGAGGTTTTTCCGGACGGCATTACGAACTCTCGACGGCGCGGAGCGCGACCTGAAGTCGTCCATGTCGCGCGCCTTAAGCCGTTTTACGCGCGTTAGTGAACCTGAGAACTGAACTTTTTGCATTGTACTTTCTTGCTTGCGCCTATGGTTTATTGTACTCTCATGCTTTATAGTTGTTATTTATTGTTGCATGAATTTTTCCCGTGTTCTGTTTTAAGCATCGGGCCGATACTTTTAAATGCGAAGCATTTCTTAGCGAACTTCGGCGACATTGAGCGTATCTATCTATCTATCTATCTATCTATCTATCTATCTATCTATCTATCTATCTATCTATCTATATATCTATCTATCTATCTATCTATCTATCTATCTAGCCGCCTACGACTTTGTGCTCTCCTGGCCGTATCGTTAGTGGGATTTATACCAATTTTGGTATGGCATAACAAGACCGTATTGCGAACATAAATGGCTGGTCATATCATGAAAATCATGACTAGCTTGTCATGAAAAGCATGATTTATCTACGACGCTCATGGCGCGCTCCCGGCCGTTTCGTTAGCTTGATATACACCAAATTTGGTGTTGAGTGACGCGACTGTATGGCGAACATAAATGACCAGTGGCACTACGGAAATCATGACTTGTCATGTGCGACATGACTTGCATGCCACGCTCATGGCGCGCTCGCAGCCGTTTCGTTAGCTTGACATACACCAAATTTGGGATTGAGTGACGTGACTGTATGAGGAACATAAATGACCAGTGGTACTACGGAAATCATGAGTTGTCATGTGCGACATGACTTGCATGCCACGCTCATGGCGCGCTCGCAGCCGTTTCGTTAGCTTGATATACACCAAATTTGGGATTGAGTGACGTGACTGTATGGCGAACATAAATGACAAGTGGTAATATGGAAATCATGACCTGTTATGTGCGACATGACTTGCATGCCACGCTCATGGCGCGCTCGCGGCCGTTTGGTTAGATTAATATACACCAAATTTGGTATTGAGTGACATGACTGTATGACGAACATAAATGACAGGTCCTAACATGTAAAACATGACATGCAAATTTTGTAAAGCATCATTTGCTCCTTCCTGGCTGCTTCGCATTACATAGATTCCCACAGTGCGTGGGATCTGCCGGTTTTTTCAAAGGGGGAAATGCCACACGCGCTTATTGTTTCTCGGTAGTAGCAGATCGTTTTGTTAATATTGCGTGCAAGACGCAAACACTCGAGCTTATTCCAGAGCTTGCGCGACGACCACTGATAAGGCTAGAATGTTCGACACATGATGTATAAAAGCCGGTGCGTTCCAACGATGATCAATTATTCGACGACCGACGCTTTGTGCGCCGATATCAGTCTACAGTGTGCATTGCCTGCAGTAATCTGAGTTTCAGTTTCACGGCCACAAGTTCGGCCAAATAAAAAGGTTCACGTCGGAGAAGCCTACTCCTGCCTTCATCTACGTCACAACCACGTGAAAATATCAAGTTCATTTCGTGTGTTTTTGTTTCTCCGTTAGGGCTTTTGCATGACCACTTCCTATTCACATGTTGTTTTAAAGAGGATGATGAATATGTCCAGAAGGTTTCATTCTGCAAATTTTACTAACACCTCTCCTTTGCTATTCTCACATTTTATAGTAGTCTAACATTGAGCGATTTAGGGCATACCTTATCCAAATACTTTTGTGAATGCTGAGAAAGAGAAAAAAAGTGTACGGAAAATAAACTAGTTAAAATCTTGGCGCCCTCTCCTGTCTTTTCTCGTGTTTTCTCATTCTCAGTTTGTGCCACAAATATTTCGTTAATGCTCCTATTTATACCATAATAAGCAACCGCTTCTCCCTTTTTCCCTTTTCTTGCTACTTTCTCATTGAATTCGCACATCACTTTAGTGATCTGGCTCTCATACTAAATCGCGGAAACGACGTGGCTAGAAGAACAGGAGAGAAGGTGCTCAGCAATGGATCACCGACATTTTAGGCTGACGCGCTAAGGATCCGCTGTTGAATACCAGACACATCACTAGTTCTACATGTTGGAGCACCGAACACCGCAGCCAAGAGGGACCCATTGAGGGCTGACGCCACATTCGTGGTCGTGAACATGGCCTCCTTGGGATGCCCCCTTGGAAAGCGCACCACTCCACACTTATATTTATAAAAATCGTCAGGCGATCAGAGGAGTTCTTTTAGTTTTTTTTTACATCGAACCTGTCTAATACTAGGATTAAAGTACTCATGTAGACAGAATTTGGAGTGGCAACACCTTCGACACAACGTGCATCTTGTGTCGTATCACGCAGACGTGCGCAATCGCAGACGCCTTGGGTGCAATGTCTGAGTAGGTTGTTTCTATTAAAACTTACGACTCTCCTTCACACGCGTGTCAAGCATCATGTTTGCACGTTAGCATGAGAAGAGGTCGCGTGCGCGTCAATGACTACAATCCCCTACAGCGGTCACCTAACAAAGAAAGTCTACCCCAGGAGCATCATGTTACCACCCTGCTCCGGAGGCAGGCGGCACTTACTTCGAGACACCCTAACTCAGGCAGACACGTCGCGCCATCCAGTAGGGCAATCGCGCTATCTCCGAACTTGCAATTCAAACTTCGTTACACGACCTTCATTACCTTCAATACGTCCCATCAACCAATCGCATTTGTTCGTGCTATCGCGACGTAAGAGTGCGCTAGCGACGTGTTCAGTAGCTCTACGGACTCCCCAGTGGTCGGATGCCTCTCCTATATTACCAAGAGCGGCACTGACATTACGAGTAATGTTGGCGTGCCCAAAATCGTGCGTGTGCGCCTCGGCATCGAATCACTGCCACCGATGATCATCAGACAAGTGAAGCTACACGCTCGCACGACGCCTCACCGTTGAAATGCTTCCCGGTGCGTCCTCTAGATTCCGGTGGGAGTTTATCGAGAACCCCTTCGGTTCAACGTGTTTTAAATGCGAAGCATTTCTTAGTGAACTTCGCCGACTTTGAGCGTATCTATCTATCTATCTATCTATCTATCTATCTATCTATCTATCTATCTATCTATCTATCTATCCATCTATCTATCTATCTATCTATCTATCTATCTATCTAACCACCTACGACTTTGGGCTCTCCTGGCCGTATCGTTAATGGGATTTACATCAAATTTGGTGTGGCATAACATGACTGTATGACGAACACAAATGGCTGGTCATATCATGAAAATCATGGATAACTTGTCATGAAAAGTATGATTGACATGCCACGCTCATGGCGCGCTCGCTGGCGTTTCGTTAGCTTGATATACACCAAATTTGGGATTGAGTGACGTGACTGTATGACGAACATAAATGACAAGTGCTAATATGGAAATCATGACTTGTCATGTGCGACATACTTGCATGCCACGCTCATGGCGCGCTCGCGGCTGTTTCGTTAGCTTGATATACACCAAATTTGGGATTGGGTGACGTGACTGTATGACGAACATAAATGACCCGTGGTAATATGGAAATCATGACTTGTCATGTGCGACATACATGCATGCCACGCTCATGGCGCGCTCGCGGAGGTTTCGTTAGCTTGATATACACCAAATTTCGGATTGAGTGACGGGACTGTATGACGAACATAAATGACAAGTGGTAATATGGAAATCATGACTTGTCATGTGCAAAACGACTTGCATGGCACGCTCATGACACTGTCGTGGCCGTTTCGTTAGCTTGAGATACACCAAATTTGGTATTGAGTGACATGACTGTATGACGAACATGACTGACAAGTGGTAACATGAAAATCTTGGCATGCATGTCATCTACAACGCCATTTACATGCCACGCTCATGGTGCTCTTGCGTCCAGTTCACTATCTTGATATACACAAAAACTGGTATTGCACCACGTGACCGGATGACAAATATAAATGACAGGTCCTAACATGGAAACATGACATGCAAATCATGTAAAGCATGATTTGCTCCTTCCTGGCTGATTCTCGTTACATCGATTCCCACAGTGCGTGGGATCTGCCGGCTTTTTTTTTCTGTTGGATATCTCCGAAACGAATATTGAACTTCCAGAATGTGTCTTTCAGAATTGTGCAGTAAAGGCTTAATTTCAAAATGCGCCGAAACAAAGTGCCATTACAGATGCAATGAACAAAATCCGGCAGATCCCACGCACTGTGGGAATCTATGTAATGCGAAGCAGCCAGCAAGGAGCAAATCATGCTGTACGTAATATGCATGTCATGTTTTACATGTTAGGACCTGTCATATATCTTCGTCATACAGTCACGTCATGCAATACGAATTTTGGTGTATATCAATCTAGCGAACTGGACGCAAGCGCACCATGAGCGTGGCATGTAAATGGCATTGTAGATGACATGCATGTCAAGATTTTCATGTTAACATCTGCCACTTATGTTCGCTATACAGCCACGTCCCGCAATTCCAATTTTTGGTGTATATCAAGCTAGCGAAACGGCCGTGAGCGCGGCATGCAAGTCATGTTGGACATGACATGTCATGATTTCCCCATTAACACTTATCATTTATGTTCGTCATACAGTCACGTCCAGTAATACCAAATTTGGTGCATATCAAGCTAGCCAAACGGGCGCGAGCGTGCCATGAGCGTGGCATCCAAGTCATGTTGCACATGACATGTCATGATTTCCATATTACCACTTGTCATTTATGCTCGTCATACAATCACGTCTCTCAAAAGGACACTTTGTACCTTCCAAAGTGTCTTCGGCGAAAAGCTTATGGCCATTCGACGGACTATACCATGTCTTTTCTTTTTTTTGACACTCTCAGTGGGATGGCACACAAAGGGAATGTGTGCGTGTGTTATTTTTTATTTTTTACCTCGAATCACAGCAAGACGCGAGACCAATCTGCCTCCGTTTCACATGCGTTCGTATTCTGACTTGTGAATTTCAAAGTGTGTTCCTCGATCGCGTGTGCCCACTGAGACGGGGTCGGTCAGAATGGAACGCGATGCGCGCGTCTCCCCTCCTTGCATGATTACACTATGGGCACAGCGACGCTACGCAAGCAAAGCGCGAGCGCTGTAGAGTCCAACGCGACCGGCGTCCATTTGCGCGCCCCGGCGTCCATTTGTGCGCCCCGGCCCCCACCTGGCACCGTGCCAGGGCACGGCTTGCGCCTTAAAAATTTGGTGTACATCCAGCTAGCGAAACGGCCACGAGAATGTCATGAGCGTGGCATGCTAGTCATGTTGCACATGACATGTCATGATTTCCGTATTACCACTTGTCATTTATGATCGCCAATCACGTCGCTCAATACCAAATTTGGTGTATATCAAGCTAGCGAAACGGCCACCAGAGTGTCATGATCGTGGCATGCAAGTCATGTTGCACATTACATGTCATGATTTCCATATTACCACTAGTCATTTATGCTCGTCATACAGTCGCGTCACTCAATACCAAATTTGGTGTATATATCAAGCTAACGAAACGGCCACGAGAGTTTCATGAGCGTGGCATGCTAGTCGTGTTGCTTATGACCTGTCATGATTTCCATATTACCACTAGTCATTTATGCTCTTCATACAGTCACGCCACGCAGTACCAAATTTAGCGTATATCAAACTAACGAAACGGCCACGACAGTGTCATGAGCGTGCCATGCAAGTCGTTTTGCACATGACATGTCATCATTTCCATATTACCACTTGTCATTTATGCTCGTAATACAGTCGCGTCACTCATTACCAAATTTGGTGTATATATCAAGCTAACGAAACGGCCACGAGAGTGTCATGAGCGTGGCACGCAAGTCGTGTTGCACATGACATGTCATCATTTCCATATTACCACTTGTCATTTATGCTCGTCATACAATCACGTCGCTCAATACCAAATTTGGTGTATATCAAGCTAGCGAAACGACCACGGGAGTACCATGAGTGTGGTATACAAGTGATGTTGCATATGACATTTCATGATTTCCATACGACCATTTGGCATTTATGTTCGTCATACAGTCACGTCACGCAATACGAAATTTGGTGTATATCAAACTAGCGGAACGGCAATCAGGGCGCCATGAGCGTGGCATGTAAATGATGTTGTACACGACACGCACCTCATGATTTTCATATTACCACCTGGCATTTATGTTGGTCACGCAGAAATGTCTCATCGTACCAATTTTTGGATATATCAAGTAAAGAAAAGGGCCTCAGGAGCACTATGGCCATGGCGGGTAAATCATACTTTTCATCATAAGTTATTCATGGTTTTCATGACATGACCCGTCATTCATGTCCGTCGTTCAGTCATTGTTATGACATACCAATTTTGGTATAAATCCCATAAACGATACGGCCAGGAGAGCACAAAGTCGTAAGCGGCTAGATAGATAGATAGATAGATAGGTAGATAGATAGATAGATAGATAGATAGATAGATAGATAGATAGATAGATAGATAGATAGATAGATAGATAGATAGATAGATAGATAGATAGATAGATAGATAGATAGATAGATAGATAGATAGATAGATACGCTCAAAGTCACCGAAGTTCGCTAAGAAATGCTTCGCATTTAAAAAACCCAACAGGTTCGCTGGTCTTCCTTCCTCTGAAACAGTTGCAAAAGCTCTAAATTTTTATTGATAGCGGAGCGCTACTTCTTCTGCTGGACTAAAGCCATTTGTGACATGTCTGATAAAGCCATT
Source organism: Rhipicephalus appendiculatus (assembly GCA_030522465.1). Classification (NCBI taxonomy): domain Eukaryota; kingdom Metazoa; phylum Arthropoda; class Arachnida; order Ixodida; family Ixodidae; genus Rhipicephalus; species Rhipicephalus appendiculatus. The sequence goes on from JALIZH010026788.1 coordinate 29,928, forward strand.
TCTGACAGGCTTACTTGAACAGCATTGTTGAGATATGATGTAGCAAGCAAGCTAAATTACGCAGTTTTCCAATGTACTGTGAACCACGAGAACATAAACGAACTTGATTCTTCTGGCTATGACACCTTCACAGGCGGTCGTACAGTGCAGTGCCTCCACAGGAGTCAAGGACTACCTCCAACTTTCCACTGCCTTCAAAGAAGCATGAAGACACTGAAAAGCGCGTTACTCGCAACTAATCTCTCAGACAAGCAGCGAAGTATAAAGCCGTCACAAATATGCGAAATTAGGCAGTATCAAATGTCATTCAACTTATACTAAATAAGGAGAATCACACCTTTCTAATCTAGAAAAGAGTGATAAAATTAGTACGCTCCGCCACGCTGAACAAGGAATGTGTGACTTGCGCACAGACATGTACCTTTCTCCTTTAGGTACGTCGCCACTTTTTAAAATAACATTTTTTTAAAAGTGATCTTGAATTTTTGACACTACGAGAGTCGACAAGCATCGATAATTGTAATGCATGAATAAATACCGCTTTCTCTGGGTCTGCTCGAAGCTTTATGGCCTTTTTTGACGGTCCTCAAGCAGCAAATGTCATGTTTTAAAAAGTAATTCTCGATTCTCTCAAAAGAAAATTTTTATTTGTATTTCGATGCTCGAAACTCGTAACTTTTGACAAAATATTATTTTTCCATTGAAAATTTTCATGTTTCATGGCAGTGTCCCACATTTGGACTGAGTTTCGATTGAAGGGAGGGAGAGTGACAGATTGGAAAGAGAATTATGCGTCGCATTTTGTATCAGCAGGGCTGATTTACGTGTCACTGAAGGTTGTTCCTTCATTTCACAGATAAGGAACTTGAATTTCTGACGAAACTATAGCTCCGCCAGGTATTTCAAGTGTTAAGGCCTGCTTAAAAAAGATAGGGCCGTGGAGTGGGTTAGTTTGTATAGTTACTACTGTCGGTCCTTTAGGATCTGATGTGGTGCTCTAGTGAATACCTTCTTTTAGTAAACTTCAGTTGATAGTAGAGGTGTGCGCCACCGCGCCACGCCGCCGCCGAACTCCCGCGAGTGACCACGCCGCCGCCGCGTATTAATTGCGGCGCGCCGCCGTTAGTATTTTATTTTAATCCGAACGGGGAATCTGTGCATTAAATACATCCCTTCTCCAGGGGAGCACTTCTCGATGTGTTCATGTAAGGGACTCTCTATTTCAGCCACCGCTGACTGATGGCAGCTCGGCCAGCAGCGCGCCGTCTCTCTCCGGTTCTTCCTTTTCAACATCATTTTGACGTCACGAAGTTTGCACAACCCTCGACTCAAATTAGAGGAACGGATTGTGCTTCAACCACAGAGGGAAAAGAATAGGAAAGAGCGCACCTAGCAACGATAAGCCAACCTCCTCTGAAGCCACTATCTCATCGGGCTCTTGTCAAAATTCCCACCATGTTCTTGCCTCTTTTCCTTTTTCTTGGTGAACCCATGGGAAAAAAAATTCACGAGCGCGTGCGCCCAGCGCCCACAGACCAACGTCCTCCGACGCGGCTCCCCCCCCTCGTGCTCCATGCTCTGGTTACAGTTCACAGCATCCTCTCGTTTCGTTTTTTAATGGCCGGGGAGTTACTTTTCATGAGTTCCCTGAGTTCACTGTCCATTTCGGCCTCAGCTGACTGGCTGGATTGACCTGCCCCCCCCCCCCCCCCCCCCCCGACTGTTTCCAGTTTTTCTTCCGCAACGTTATTTTTTAATGTCACGAAGTTTTCACAAATCTCGACAACAACGAGGGGGTTGGCATGCGCTTCAACGCAACCAACGCAGCGGCCAGATATGCGCTTTTGGGCGTACATCTCGGAGGCCGCCCATGAATTCTGATCGCGTTAGCCATCGAATTAGGTTTAAAGCGGCCGCCCCTCTGACGCACCTGTAAAGGTTAGTACGCATTGCCTGCATCAGTCTCAACCATCTGGAACACATTCATATGCAAGTTCTGACATGAAAAGTTCCTGTTTCTGTATATTTCGTCCGCTTTTTTCTTACGCTAGGAATGTGCTGGCGGGTTCGGTGCATCGACGTGGCCAAGAGCAAACATCACGGCTCACAGATTTTTCGTGTAACTCAATGCGCTGGGCCGAAATGGACTGTGGACCAGATGGACACACCGCGAATAGCTCCCCGGAAGTTGTCGTATCTTTCTCTCCTCCAGAAGTCTCAACAGTATTGCCGGACCTCAATGCTGCGGATTTCTCCGGCCTGAAGGGGCGACGACCCAACTCGCTGGATAATATACTCGTGGAGTCTGGGCCTACTACATTATGCATAGAGAGATAATATAGATACGTATTATATATCGATGCCTTAAAGCACTTTTTTCATTTCATTTTTACTCGAGTATATTGATAAATAAATAGAGAAGTAAAGGCAATGAAACACTTAAAATAACCCATAGTTCAGCTAGTTGCTATGTATTCATGTTAAAGTGACACGACGTGAAAATACAGACACAAGAGTGAAGTCAGTAGAGTGACCAGTTTTCTTGCAGGTAGCCCATCACGCGCAACCGATAAGATAGTTATCGGTTTGGGAATGCGCATATAAGTATTTGAAGCGCGGAGAACTTGAGGGGCCCGGGCTGTCATATGCTGTGATCGCATGCTGTCGTGGCTTGGCGAACCGCAGGCAAAACCACGTATAGCATAGGCATCTGTAGCATATTAAGCGCGCGCTCGCGCCAAGGAGAAGTTTTCTTCCCCCTGTTCTTCGAGCGCCTTGATGATATTATGTGCAGATCACTTTAGGAGCCCGGGCTGTTGTATGCTGTCGTAGCTTGGTGTAACACGGGCAAAACCACTTATAAAAATTGAGAAAAAGGAAGCAAACGAAAAATAGAAAGAGAGGGAAATAAAAGAGAAACAAATAAGACGAAAAGTAGAAAGAGCAAGAAAAAGAAAGAAATAGATAATGACAGAGGAAGCAATAAATAGAAATAAAGGGACAAAAAAACAGACAGAAAAGAAGGAAACAAAGAAAAAAGACATGGCTGATCCCTCTGTCAACGGACGGAATCGGTATAACACGAAAGTGAAACGAATATTCACATAAGTAGTTGAGCGTTTATTGTGCATTGTTTCGCCACAAGGGAGAAGGAATGAATGCTGCAGCAACAAATTGTAATGTGACGTGAAGAACGGCAAGCAGCTCGAAACATGCAGCGCGCACCTCAAGCATAAAGGACGCACGAAATGAGCATACACAAGGCGAGCACGGACGAACTTTCACAGCTCGACATTTAAAGCGCGCTGCTCTAACACAAAGACGCACGAAACGAACGCACAAGCATACACAGGACGAGCGCGAAGAACTGCCACAATTATTACTTCGTGTGTAAGCGGCGCGCTTCATTCGTAAACGCGGCCGCTGCGGCGAACGAAGCGACCTTCGTGCACTCTTTAACCACTGTAACTTCAAAGCAAACTTGCGGTGGAAACACCAGGCGTGCGAACCGCCCGAATGCTCCGATCAGGAGATAAGCGCGCGCGTACCAGCCACCACGCCCCGTGGAGGCGCACGCTCATCCCAGCGAGAGGCGCGACGACCTTTAGAGCGCGCGCTCCGTGACACTTTCGCGCCATCTCGCTGGTGACGACGAAAACGCGCTGAAGTCGAGGAGCTCTGAGGACCGCCAACGGTATATGGTGTGTATAAATAGCTTGCCGTTAGCAAGCTGAGGAACATGCGCTCCCGTAGCCCAGTGGTTTCGCGCTGCGGAACGAGAGGTCGTAGGTTCGACGCCCGGCGACGGAACTTTTTCTTTTAATTTTTGTTTGATCATGTTAGTTTATATTTTACAACGTCATATCCGTGATGGAAATACGTCAGAGGAGCCGTGGTGGACCTCCCCGGCATAAAACACTTTCGTGTTAAAAGAAAGAGAGGGCGATAGAAAGAGAAAATTGAAGAGAAAGAAAGGCTGCCCAGCTCTGCAGTTCCTTCAGGTTTCGCACCACTAGTGCCAACGTCCCTTAATTATTACTTTTTTTGTCTACCTTCGTTTCTGCCGTTGTACGATTTTTCAGTTAGCGCAGTTAACCGTGTCCTGACTACTTTCTTATGTCCGTGTTAGCACACCCAGTCTTTTTAAAGGCCCCAAACAACCTCTGAAAATACAAGATCGACCGCGCTGTTCTGTCTTGGCTGATTCACGTGACATGATTTGGGCACATACTCCCGATTGGTCCATATACGAGAAGAATCAGTTGTGAATTGTCTTCTACCCTGCTTAGCCATGCACTCGCCCACCCGTTCTTCCTCACCTCGCATGGTTATCATGCGCAATGAACTGATTTCGCTCCATTTTGTGAGTTTCCGATTGCGCAAGCGGAACTAACAGAGTGTGACCGACAAGCTCGAAATGCAGAAAGGCTTAGCGCTAAGCGCTGACATTCTACACGTGCTTTATCAAGAAATAAGTGTCCAGCAGATATCACCTGTGAGAACTGTAGTGAAGGCGAGAACGAAACGAATGGAAGAGGCGCCGGATTATTTGATTCTTTCAACGGACAAACTCTTTACAGCGAAGACGATGTGGCTCTCCATAAAAATGGCCAGCCCGCTTCCAAGGTTTTTGTAAATGGTTTTTATTAACAGTTATACGGTCTCTCTGTGCAGGTTTTCGTCGTCGCCGTCGTGCTTCATATAAAGTCCAAATCGATAACTTTTGAACGCCCATCGTATGCTGTAACCGCGAGTAAAAGCTCGCGACCGCTAGCGCGTAACACGGCTGAAGCGTAGATGAAACAAGCAGCCCAACTCCTTTGCATGGAGGACGCATGCGATAACATCACTACGTGGGCGAGGCCTGCCGTCGATAGCTCCTCAACTAGAAAGGAAGCGCCTCTCCGTATTTCGCCGGACGAAGGAGCATGAATGGACCCCGGGGTAGAGGGGCTGCTTGACTCGAGCCGCAACTGGGAACTTTGACTATAAGGGGGGCGGTCGCAATCGATGGCGCACGCGCTATTTCGACGGGCATCAGCAAATGTCTTGTATACCCTAGTACGCTCCATGATCTCTGTAACCACTTATATGACAAACTGCACGAAAGCCGGTTTTTCCAGGGAGCGTCCGTATTCCCATGCAGCAGCGTGTTGCAGTTTCGCGAGGTCGGGTGAAAAGGAGTTAGGTGCTAGCCACAGTTCGTTATAACATTAGGACATGTTGCTATCACCATAGGCCTGCACATTGGGGGGGAAGATTCATCACAGCCCCCCCCTCCCCCCATTAAGATAAAGCATGGGGCAGACTTCGGGCCCCCCCTGTTAATGAATACCCCCTCCCCTGCCCCCCTTCGTGCACGCGCCTATGGCTATCGCATTCACTGCTTCGCGTTTCGGGGAAACAGATTTTGTTCCAAAATTAAAGGGACAAAATTCTCACCCCACCAACACTTGCATCTTGAATGTAGCCCCCCCCCCCCCCTCCCCCCCAAACCCCCGCGCCGCGCCGCCGCCTATCTGATGAACACCACGCCGTTGGCAAGCTTCCGCCGGAGGTGGAAACACCAACGCACCGCAGCCGGCGATTATGGGACCGGCGTACAGGTCTAGTTGAAAGTCCAGCTGTTAAGGCGTTTATTTGCCGGTACTCAAAGATACTGCGTAATGGCGACAGTCACGGCCAGGCACAAACTCTCAGCGCGAGCGGCGTCCTTTTTGCAGATGACCCCACTAGAAGGCTCTCAAGAGTGCAACCCATTGCTAGGTTCGAATGCATCCGTACAATTACCCCGGGGACGACAAGGGAGCCGCAGACGGCGCATGTCCGAAGATTGTTCGATGGGTTCGATCAGGTAGTTGACAGGAGATGTGCGCTCGATGACACGGTAGGGGCCTTCGTATTTCGGCAGTAGTTTTGAAGAGAGGCCAGCTGCGGAGGTAGGGACCGAGAGCCATACGAGCGCCCCAGGGAGGAACGTGGGCTCAGGAGTGGCGGAACCATCACGAATACCCTTCTGCCGCTCTTGTTCATTCGTCGTGAAGGTCTTGGCGAGCTCGCGACACTCTTCAGCAAGCCTGGCTGTGTCAGAAATAGGGGCACACTCAGATGGGTTCGGCGTGTACGGGAGTATCGTGTCGATGGTGTGCGACTGGTGGCGTCCGTAAAGCAAGAAGAAGGGTGAAAAACCAGTAGTGCTCTGAGGGGGCGGTATTGTAAGCGTAGGTGACGAAGGGCAGTATAGCATCCCAATTCGTGTGGTCGGCGGCGACGTACATCGAAAGTATGTCTCCGAGGGTGCGGTTAAAGCGTTCGGTGAGGCCATTCGTCTGCGGGTGGTAAGCAGCAGTTTTGCGGTGGACAGAATGGCACTCCGTGAGGATGGCTTCGACGACTTCCGACAGGAAGACACGGCCTCGATCGCTGAGAAGCTCCTGGGGTGGACCATGACGCAGTATGAATCGGTGCAGCAGGAAGGAGGCAACATCGCTCGCAGTAGCCGCTGGGAGAGCGGCGGTTTCGGCGTATCGTGTTAGATGGTCTACGGCGACGATGGCCCAGCGGTTACCAGCCGACGTCAGAGGAAGTGGTCTATACAAATCGATACCCACGCGCCCAAACGGGCCCTCAGGGCAAGGTAACGTTAGTAGACCGGCTTGGGACATGTGTGTTGACGGTTTGCGGCGTTGGCAATCGAGGCAGGAGCGAACGAACTTCTGCGCGTAGCGGTACATCCCTCGCCAGAAGTAGCGTTGTCGAATGCGGTGGTAAGTTTTGGACACCCCAGAGTGCGCGCATTGCGGATCAGAGTGGAATGACTCACATATTTCCGACCGCAGACTGCGGGGTATCACGAGTAGCCACCGCCGGCCGTCAGCGTTGTAATTGCGTCGATGCAGCAGGCCGTCACGTATGGCGAAATGGTGAGCTTGACGACGCAAGGCGCGAGTGGATGGTGTTGCGGACGGATCAGAGAGCAAGTCTATCAGCGGGGCGATCCAATTATCCTTGCGCTGTTCGGTAGCGATGACGTGAACATCGATGACAGAAACATCAATGGAACATACTGAGCAGGGGGCTTTGTCGTCAGGCAGAGGGGGAGCGCGAAGGGCGTCGGCGTCAGCATACTTGCGTCCGTTGCGGTACAGCACGCGGATGTCGTAGTCTTGCAGGCGAAGAGCCCAGCGGGCGAGACGGCCTGAGGGATTCTTCAATGACGACAGCCAGCATAGTGCGTGATGGTCGGTGACGCCACTGCCGCCACTGCGACCAAGAACTAGGGACGAAACTTTGTAAGGGCCCAGACGATCGCCAGGCACTCTTTTTCCGTTACGGTGTAATTTGTCTCGGCTCTCGTGAGCGTACGGCTTTCGTATGCCACGACATATTCGGGGAATCCGAGCTTGCACTGCGCCAGGACAGCGCCGAGGCCTACACCGCTGGCGTCTGTGTGCACCTCCGTTGGGGCCGTAGGGTCGTAGTGGCGTAGTATGGGAGGAGGCGTCAACAAATGGCGGAGCTTGGCGAACGCGTCGTCGCACTCGGATGACCACGAATTAAGCGGCCCGTTACTTCCAAGGAGCTTCGTCAGTGGTGATATGATCGTCGCAAAGTTTCGTATGAATCGACGAAAGTATGAGCACAGGCCTACGAAACTGCGCAGTTCTTTGACGGACGCAGATTTGGGAAACTCGGCCACGGCCCGAAGCTTGGGCGGATCGGGAAGAATTCCGTCCTTGGACACGACGTAACCTAGGATTGTGAGTTGCCGTGCTGCAAATCGGCACTTCTTCAGATTTAGTTGGAGGCAGGCGTTGCTCACACGTGTGAAAACTTCTTTCAGACATTGGAGATGCGTGGAGAAATCCGGAGCGAAAACAACGACGTCGTCCAGGTAACACAAGCATGTGTGCCATTTCAAGTTGCGCAGAACGGTGTCCATCATGCGCTCAAAGGTTGCGGGCGCATTACACAGACCAAACGGCATGACGTTGAACTCATGCAAGCCGTCGGGAGTGACAAAGGCTGTCTTCGTTCGAGCGTCGTCAGCCATGGGTACTTGCCAGTACCCCGAGCGCGAATCGAGAGAAGAAAAGAATTCTGCTCCGTGGAGGCTGTCAATCGCGTCGTCGATGCGCGGTAGTGGATAAACATCCTTGCGAGTGATCTTATTGAGCCGTTGGTAGTCCACACAGAACCGCACAAAACCGTCCTTCTTCGCAACGAGAACAGGAGACGCCCATGGGCTGTCCGAAGGCGAATTACGTCGCGTCGGAGCATATCGTCTACTTGCTCATTAATTACCCGACGTTCGGCAGGCGACACGCGATATGGACGTTGCCGTAACGGTGGTTGGGCGCCAGTGTCGATGCGATGTGTAACAGCGAACGTGCGACCGAGAGAAGTTTGCCCGATATCGAAAGAAGATCGAAATTCTTCCAATAGGCCCAGCAGCTGGGAATGATGGACCGACGTAAGGTTGTCAGCGATGGAGTTGCCAAATACATCAGCAGATGACGGATTGGACGCGGAAACAGCACTGATGGTACGGGAACTGGGACAGTGCGAGTCATCGGGTACGTCCAGGACTTGTGCGTCGTCAACGGGTTCCACTCTGCCGAGACATTCCCCTCGAACCAACGTAACAATGTGCGGGAATGGGTTGGTCACAAAAATAGCGGTGTTGCCCTGAGTTACTTGCACCAGGGCTGGGCAAAGATACTTTAAAAATTGTATCGCGATACGATACAAGATACTCAGGCAAGAAGTATTGGAGATACAGATACAAGATACTAGCGCAACAACTGTATCCGATACGATACTTGCCAATTGTATCTTAAGATACTTCGATACATTCGCAAATTTGTTGTTATAGACCCCCCATAACGTAGTAGCGAACGCCTATGCATAGAAAGGTATGCTTGAAACTCCGAAATGTGACCAATTTCATTTCATTTTAATAAAATGTCTGTTAGTAACTCACAAGTATTGTCCTCCTTGGTCAAAGTACATTAGTTTACTTCCGAAAGCACTTATTAATGTTAATTTTAGCTGCTTAACAGGACAGCTCTTTAGACCCTTCGCCGACAGTGGTTCTAGCTTGTCATTTCTGTATTTCATGGGAGTCGCTGCGGAGCTTGCCGTCCAGCTATCGAGTTGCCATCAACCACACGAGCTTCAATAAGAAGCCTTCACACGATGGCGCAAACAACGGTGTGCAGTTTTACGTTCTCCATAAAAGACCGTTTATGCAATAACCGAATTACCGGTATACAGCAGCAACAATGCTGGTAGCCAGGGGGCGTAGCCAGAAATTTTTTCGGGGGGGGGGGGGGGGCACCGCCTTGATTTCGGGAGGGGCACCTGCTTGAAATGGTCATTTTTCGCTCTGTATGCCATGGCGAAAAAAATTGCGGGGGGGGGGGGGGGGGGGGCACGTGCCCGGTGTGCCACCCCCTGGCTACGCCACTGCTGGTAGCACCATTTTTTTGTGATGCATTGTGTATACGTAGAGCACATAGAACTGCTATTACTTTCCATAATGTTCTTATCTGCTGGCGCAAAGCGTTCGTTATCTATAGGGTGTCCCAGCTATCTTTAGCCAAGGGTTAAAAATTACAATATTTGAGGCAGGCGAGTGAAAGCACTTGAATATTGCTTACAGTTATCTTGCGCACTACAGGCCATTTTTTCTTTTGTAATTAACGAACTTGTTAATTATGATTAATTTACTAAATTTATAAATATTGACTTTACGCACGAAATGAGAGTTGCAAAGTTCGAGGGCGCGTCATCAGAAACCCCCATTGACTCATTTGCGATAAAGAAAGTTTTAGGCGTACCATTTTTTTCCATGCTGCAAAGAAAGCCCGCGAAATACAAAAAAATACCACGTGACTACGCATTCGCGCGCCGCGACCGTGCTGCTCTCAGCCATGGTTTGAGCGAACAAAAATCAGCTGCGACCACGACCCGCCGGCTACGTTGCAGCGGTAGGCCGATAAGTTTACGGTGGTTTGTTCGCCCGCGCTCGCTACAACTTGCACAGTCACGCGCGCCAACTGGCTGGCAACGGGCCAAGAAACCACTGCCAACTTATCGGCCTACCGCTGCAACGTAGCCGGCGGGTCGTGGTCGCAGCTGATTTTGTTCGCTCAAACCACGGCTGAGAGCAGCACGGTCGCGGCGCGCGAATGCGCTAGTCACGTGGTATTTTTTGTATTCCGCGGGCTTTCTTTGCAGCATGGAAAAAATGGTACGCGTAAAACTTTCTTTATCGCAAATGATGCAATGGGGGTTTCTGAAGACGCCCTCGAACTTTGCAACTCTCATTTCGTGCGTAAAGTCAATATTTATCAATTTAGTAAATTAATCATAATTAACAAATT
>JALIZH010026791.1:0-58096 GCA_030522465.1 Rhipicephalus appendiculatus
CGATGCCATACGCACAATCACACATATTTTCTGGACAGGCGCGTAACCGTCACATTGTGTCTTGTCGAGCGCCTATTTTTTTCTCACGGCCGATAATATGCCCATGTGTTCATGATATTCCATAAAAGTAGACTCCGATCGGAGGATTCCCGCGTCTATCCGAATCCGGCTTTCGCGTTAAGCCGATGTAGCCCCTGTATGAGGAGACGCTGGTTAAGCCCACAGTGTGGGTTCGCAATAGCAATTGGGTCCATTTCTTTTCCCATCCTTTAGCTTCTTCGGAACAGGACATTTCCAGACATTATCGCGAAGTGATGCTCGGGTTAAGTGCGTAACCACTTCTTTGCCGCCAGAACAAGGAAAGCGTCAGCTCGTCCGTCTCCCTGCTGTGTGAGACGGCCTTCACCATAAAGAAAAATACAATGACATGAAATAGGGGCATGTACGGAAGGGTGGTTCAGCTGCACCAACGTAAAACCTGGGGGGGGGTCGAAGCATGCAGTGTGCAATGGGGTTTCCCACAGCAAACTCTTTGCTTTTTATTGCTTTACCTCGCCACCGGTCCATTAACGCACCATTACTTTGCAGGTATGTTTCAAGAAGTGGTGTTTGAAATAGATGACTTTAAATTAGAGATGTACGCTTGTGTCTCTGGTTTTATATAAGAAACTTGAGCGCCTTTGGTAAGTCTCGTCGGGGATTCTGACAACGCTGCTAAGCCAAACATGATTTTTCAGGCACAAACGACGAATCTTTATTTCATAATATGCGTAGTACGGACCGGTGGTGAGTAGTAGTGGGATTTACCCAATTTTTGTGGCGCATACCCGTTTACGATGGACCGTGACGATGACATGACAAGCCGAGACTATGACGACGACATGACATGCCGACAAGCAGAGACCCTAAAGGTGCTTCGCCCCTAAAACTCTGGAGGCGACCGTAATCCTTGACTTAGGTAGTGGCACCTGCGCCACGGCGTTAGCGGGCCCTGGTGTATTCCTTGGTTGAAACTTGTGTTTTGTCGCACTGTCAAAGCGGATCTTTGAGGGCCACGCGGAAATAAGCACTTGGTTTAGATCTGGGTCCGCCAGGTGACGGAACGATCCCAGCTGCTCAGAAGAAAACCGTCCACTCTTTCGATCAACGCATTCGATGAACATTACAGCGTAGCTTAAAGGGACACTAAAGAGAATCAATGACTTGGTTTAGATTGACAAACTGCACTCTGAGAACTCTAATGCCACATGTTTCACTATCATAAATTCATTATTAGCGGAGAAAATCAGGCAAGGTTGAAGTTTCATTTTTAAATTTCGTGCCGAAATCTCCGCGCGCGATGTCGAAAAGTTCAAAATGTGTTTTTCGTATTTTCGCGACATTGGCTCGATGAAATTTTCTGAAACTTCGTATGCTAGGTCTATGGCACCCACAGATGACAATGTACTTCATTTTTATCAATTAGAAGCTACGTGGGACCCACTAGACGCCTTCAAAATCTGTGACGTCATGGTGTTTGGTGCGGGAATCTCAAGGTGGCGGCTCCCCCCGCGTTTTCTTTTTCGCGCGTCTTCTCGCTTACCAAGCGTCATGTCTCGGTAAGAGTGGTGTTTTCGGGATTGTGAAATTGCACTTTATTAACACGCGAAAAGTCGTTTTGCCCTTTACTGTCCCTTTAAGCATTTCATTATGCCGTCTGAAGTCGACAGATAATTAGCGATATCATGAACCGGTACGCGCTTTCTCGTCCTCTTCTTCACCATCTGCTACTTCGCTCCCAGAAAACGTGTGCCGATTTGTGCGGCGTGAAATGCAATAACTCTGATGGGCGAGAGAATGAGTACAAACAGAGAGAGAGAGAGAGAAAGCTATAGGGGAGAAAGAGAAAGAGACAAACTTTTGGCGAATAAAATTTCTTGACGAGGTGGGATACGAAACCACGTACCCATTAACTGAAGGCGGACAACGTAACCACACGGTTATCCAGGCAGGCTAGCAGAGCGTAGCTTAGCCTAGTGTAGACAGTAGAGCTGTGCACGGGCTCCGGGTGGCCCGAAAGCTCCGAGTTCTGCCCCGGCCCGCGGGCCGGGCTCGGGTATGCGGATGTCTTCCCAACTCGGGCCCGGGCCGGGCTCGGGCTACTCATCTTGGGCATCATCGGGTGGGCCGGGCCAGGTGCAAAGTCCGCATCAAACCAAAAAAAAATATAGACGTTGTGCCGGAATTGTTTTCTAGCACTTAGCGATGAGCACACAGATCACTTTTGTAATTATTTATCCATACAATCATCCTCCTGTCCTGCATCATAGATAATAAACTGCTGGAAGAACAAGGAGTCTAATTATTCTAAGCTTGTTATGCTTGCGAAAAAGATATTTGCAATTCCGCCCACCAGTGCGAGCAGCGAACGGAACTTCAGTTCGACAGGATATGTGATGCACCGCACTTCACTGAAGTCCGAATCACTGCGCAGCTTGTTATTTTTACAGAACTTGTTATCTGTGTATACACATTAATATATGTCGTTTGCATATCTTTAACTTTGATATGTTGAATAAACATATCATCACCCAGCCCCTGGAGTAGCATGTCAGGCGAAAAGCCAGACAAACCTCTCCAGCTATTCATTAAAATATTTCTCTCTCTCTCTCTGAATAAAATGCAACATGATCAAAGTGATATCTTGTCTCCGCAGCAAACTTTCACAGTGTCGGGCCGGACCGGGCCCGGGTTTGTGTTTTTTGTACGTCGGGCCGGGCCGGACGGGGCTCTCGAAGCCCTTGGGGGTCGGGCTCGGGCGGGCCTGCGACGCAGTCAATGGGCCCGGGCCGGGTTCGGGCTTGAAAATTAGGCCCGTGCACAGCTCTAGTAGACAGTATAGCAAAATGAGAGGAAAGGTAATTGAGCATCAGGAGGACTAATGACAGGGGTGCGGAGAACGGAAAGGAGGAGGAAAATGAGGAGGTGAGAGGGTAAACAAAAGCAAAACCGTGTACAGTGCATCATGGCAAGGGGGCGAAAGAGAAGTATATGCCAAGCAGATCCTTGCACAGCATGGTCGTGCGTTGTATTATAGTATACCAAGAGGTTGTAAAAGGGGAGTGACTGTGAGGAGGGGGGTGATGTGAGGGTGACGAGGACGCACCAGGGTAATCCATAGCATAGCCATGTGTCGTATACCAAAGTTTGGATAAGAGAAATAGCGAGGAGTAGGGAAAAAAGAGGGAGAGGGTAATGCATAGCAAAACCACGTATAATATAGCAAGATGGTGGGTGGGAAATGGATGTGACGGTGAGGAAGAGTGATGTGAGGGTGAGAGTAACGAGCGGCAGGCCACCAGCTCTGCTGTTTCCTCAGTCTGCGCACCAGTAGTGCATACTTACCCCAAATTTTTATAATATATAACAATATCTGGGGGTTTAACGTCCCCAAACCACGATATGATTATGAGAGACGCCGTAATGGAGGGCCTGGGAATTTCGACCATCTGGCGTTCTTTAACGTGCACCTGACATCGCACAGTACACGGGCCTCTACCATTTCGCCTCCATCGAAATGCGACCGCCGCTGCCGGGATCGAACCCCGCGACCTTTGGGTCAGCAGCCGAGCACCGTAACCGCTACAGCACCACGGTGGACCAAATTTTTATAATTATCCTGACAGTTAATTACTGCTTTGTCAGAACTTGATGTTCAACACACATTTTCGTGGCCGCGGGACGCGCGTGCCACAGGTGCCGCAACGCACCCACCTGCTCGCAAGGAAACCGTCTGCTGTTTCAATGAACTCGTTGAACGAGTACTACAGCAGCGGAGCTTAAGCATTTGTTCTGCCGTTTCACGTCGACAGATAATTAGCGTTATCATAAACCAAACCGAACCATTATTCAAACACTGATTTGCGCAGGAGAAGATGAAATACTGCATACCGATGCCGCCAGAACACAACGTCCTATAGGGTATGAAACAACCCACAATAAAGATCTACGTTCATGCATCACGCTTACACAAGTCCCAAAGAAGATTTCTCATGAATTTTTATTTTTGGAGCTTGCTCGGCAAGCTTCTTATGCTCCACGCGCCTTGTCCGGCGGCGGTGGCGGCGTGTACACTTCTCCGGTGATTCCAGTAATGCTCACTAGATGGTGCGCCGCCGCTCAAGGCGCCGGCTTTCCGGTGATTTCAAGAATGCTCACTAGATGCGGTGGCGCCCAAGGCGACGCATACCACCCTCTAGGTACCTGCGCTTCCTTTCTCTTGCCGGGAGCTCACGCAGTGAGAACACTCTTCGTTACCGCTCGGCCGAATGAACACCGCAGAAGCCAAGGCAGCAGCGCGGCGGGCTCGCAACGCAGCAGCAGCTGGGCTCGCCGCCCGAGCGCCGCATGTAATGTATATTTAACAACGTTGTCACGTCTGTCTATGATGGTAGGAGATGTACGGAGTGGATTCGCGGGTTACCCTGATCATCCCCGAGCAAGCTCCTCTAACATCATTCACTTTGGATATGATGGTGATTTTTTTCCTCCCTTCGGCGCTATACCCCTCCGGTATCTATTCATGTTATGACGTATAACTTTGCTGAGGGCGGTAAATTTCTTTTTCCCGCACGGAAATATTTTCTGCTTAAGTAATTAACGGAACTATATGCGGTTATCGCGCCACAACCTCATCGCGACTGTCACCTGTCTGCCGCTGGTCCGGTACTCCACATTTTTCGCCGCTGTAGGAACCCTGTCAGTATATCTGGGATAGGCCCTCAGCCTTTTTTGTGATGTGTGTGTCACGTCTTTTAAAGACGATAGCCTTTCTTGGGATACCTAAACGGAGAAATTTTGGTCTGTTTCTCTGTTTGTCGGCACGTCACACGATTCAGCTAGCTGGCCAAAGTTTAAGCCCCTGCCTTACGACCTCCAATCTTTACCGAGGAGCATGTGTTCATACGGGTGAGCGGGGGCAATTAAAAATCAAATATTACGCATATCTGAGGCACATCATCAATACCTTAGTACTATTCACAGTGTTCCTTTAAAACAAAATCTATAGATACGTAATTATAAAGATCCTAGTGTTTATTACGCGGCGCTGAAAATGCGCCGCTGTGTATAAAACAAGTCTCCGCCCAGTGATTTAACTTCGACGCTGTAGTGCTGCCACCTGGCAGCAGCATAGTTCAACACAAGCCGATGTTCCCCGATAGCGCTGCAGATGGCGTCCTCTTCTGTTTTATCAATGCCAGCCAGATGCGGCTGATTCAACGTAGAAAAGCGCTGTCTCAGGCAAGGCAAAACATATATGGCCGCTTGATGAAATACGATTCACTCAACAAGACATGATCAGAGAACGCAGAGAAAAGACCGACGAGCAAATTTCAGCGGAGAAGCGCCGGCGTCCGTCTCAAGCGTGCCCGGGAACCGTCCGAAAAACGAGCCCGGCGGCTAGCCCAGGTATTAAATTGTGGCACTCATGCAGTACGGTCGGCACAAGACTATCGTCTTTCGACGACATTTGCAGCGAAGCACGCAGATACGCGGCCAATTTTCTCTGTCCGTGTTCTTTCGTGCGCTAAAAAACATCGGTGACGTGAGTTCGGCCGTGCAGCACAACACAGGTGGTCACGCGGGACCGGCGCACTCCCGTGAGTGTCATGATCACAAACACTTGCGTGGCCAGCATGTCACACACGCGCGGTTTGGAGAGAGACGTCCGCTGTTGTCACGCGACACGTGGGGTTCACTCTCGTGCGCGACGCCTAACACAGTGCCGACCGCGTCAAAGCTTCATCCGGCCACCACGCCTAAACGTTGAAGGCGCGCTGAGGAGATCCCACTCGTACGTCTTGCTGGGGCTAGATAACTCTATTTAACGAAGCGCCCGCGAAATTTCCGAAGCGTGCTTAATACGCCTGAGTGGCGAATTGTGCGTGAGCTGTCCGTCTACAGAAGTGCTAGATAGTGAAATTCTCTACCTCATGCCATGCGCACGTTAGGTTCTTTTCATTGCTTGCTTGGTGGAGCGTCAGTGCTTCTAGAGCGTTTGGCTGAGCTAGTGTATTATTACGTTCTTTGAACGCTTATCCAATGCCATTGCTTGCCCTGCCGGTGTACCGGCAGGGCTAGCGATGTCAATATTTTCCATGGGTCTGCTTTTCTCATTGCTTCGGTAATAACATTGCAGCAAAAGATAGATAGATAGATAGACAGACAGACAGACAGACAGATAAATAGATAGATAGACAGACAGACAGACAGACAGACAGATAGATAGATAGATAGATAGATAGATAGATAGATAGATAGATAGATAGAAAGATAGATAGATAGATAGATAGATAGATAGATAGATAGATAGATAGATAGATAGATAGATAGATTTACTTATTCAGAAAAGAGACGAAAGAAGGTCGCTGATGAGGGGAGAGGGAGATAGAAAAGAGAGGCGCACGCACTAAATCGCGCGCGCAAAGCAGCCTGCAACTGCAAAGTGGACTAATGTGGCAAGCTCACCTTTGTTATGCTTCCAGGTTAGGATGTAGGATTATTGGTTAGGATTACTATTAGGTTAGGAAAATTGTTGTGATGGGATTGAAAGTCAGGGCAGTGAAGAATGAGGTACTCGATGTTGGTTGAGGCGTAAAGAGCGTCAGAGCTGCATATGCAGGGGGCCAGGTCTTAGTCCCCTTTCTTCGGTGAGCAAGAATGTGTCGTTTATAAATTACAGAAGTAGTGGCTGTATTGTGAGGTATCTTGTTAGGAAATATTGGCTGAAGTCAATGGATGGCGAGGTCCTCAAAAAAGTGGGGGTGGGTGTTTAAATGTTTCCCCGTTAATATAAGCGAGCAACCGTCGCACTCGTGCTTCGTAAAAGTGATGTTTAGGCGGCAAGTCCGTGTAGCATTGGTTGCGGCGATCAGGAGTTCCACGTAGAAGAGGTTGGAAACGATGAGGTAGAACTACATCAACTGAGGTGGCGTGAGTATGTGGAACATACTAATGCCCTTGCGTCCCCTTGTGTCCCCACGTGTCGTGCGTCTTCGCAATCATTGTTGACCCTGCCATTCTTTCGTTTTTGCTGTAGAATGTGGCATATGCGCGAAGGCATGGTCTTTTCTTTATAGGATTCTCACTCTACTTTACCGATTCGAATGAGTTGGTGTAGATGGTCGATGACGCTATGTTTTGCTCTAAGGCGACTCAGCCAAGAGCTACGAAGGAGTCACATGGTACAATTCTTTTGAAACACCGAAGAAAACGCAGCGTTCATGGAAGCAAGGATTGAAGCTCGGAGCGTTTCCTACTACGGCAACAAACACTGCTTTCGCCTTTGAGTATATTTATTCTTTTGTCAAATGAGCTTTGCTAGAAGATTCTGGCTGCTGGCTTGTCTAAATATGCTAGTGATGCCTATGCTTCAGTCTCATCAAATTTCTGCAACAGCCACTTCCGCCACAAGCGAAGTTATCCCCGCCGGACCATCCGCTTTACGATAGTCCTAATATGCTCCCTTTGTAGCCCCCCTTTGTAGCCCTCGAGAGTTTACAAACTCCATAGACTGTGCCCGTTTTCACATCAACGACTTGATCTGATTTCGTCACGTTGACAGCTGTCGTACATATTCACATGCACAGACATGCAAAGCACGCACAGAATTACGCAGTTAAGTGCATGGCGTCTAGATAAATTAGTAGAGCCCCGGATGTGTAATTCGAAGGCTGCGGTTTTGGTCCCTACCGACGACAGGTTGTTGTTTTGTCTACTCTAGTTGACTTCATTTGTGGCACAATTGCGGCGCTACAGTTCAAAGCTACAAGTAGTGACCCCTGTGTTATCCTTAACTGCACTGTCTCTTGGCTTAATCAGGCTGCGTCTATTAAAAAAATATGAAAATAAAGAAACCCCTCGATGCATACCCTTCATTTCATATATACCATGAGTTATTCAATGCATCCCTCATTCTTCTCATGTTAAGCATAAAATTACGATGTTGGCACCCATCCACAAACAAAACCATTGTGCACGTCCATCTGATTGCATCGTCACCGAGATGATGGCGATGTATGTTTGTTCCAATCATCGCGAATGTACAGAACCTTGAGTTTCCATCAATTCACGCTCGAACATAACTGCTCTCGCAACTTTCTATTTTATTAATCATACGACAGAACATTTACCGTGTTAGACCTCACGCTTCCCTTCGGTAGTATGCCGATAGCAGTACGCGCGCGACACCAACGCGCAGGCCCATCTCATAAGACAGATGCATGACTTTTGTGAAGTTGGTCATACCCGGGAAACCAAATCATTCAAGAAATTTGATGTAACGAACACTGACGAATAACCTGAAATAGTTGAGCCGTTCCAGCAATGAACTTGCTCAGTTTTTGATAACCGAAGCTGTAAATGGGTAACGCCAGGTTTTTTTAACGCGATAGCGTTAAAGAGCTCGTTTCGCAGAAATTCCGGCGTCGGTGTCGGCGTCGGCGTCGTTGGTTGTGAGCGAAAAATCATTATCTTGTCCGTGACCGAAAAATCGAGAAAGATGCAAATAAAACAAATAATAAAAACTTCCGGGTCCGAGTGAGGATCGAACCCGGGCCGGCTGCGTGGCACGCAGGTGTTCTACCACATAGCCACGCCTCTGCTTGGAAATACAGTAAAAATAACTTCATCTGCTTGGAAATACAGTGAAAATAACTTTCATGCTTCGAAAACGCTAGCGTCCTTTATATAGACGTAGCAATATGACGTGTAATATCCCAGGAAAATTGCGTGGTAAAAGCGTACATTGCCATCGGGCGTCAGAATATGTGACTATCATAACCATGGAGGTATAAAAAAATTTCTTTCTTTCCTCCATGATCATAACGATTTAGTAGTTTAAAGCCGGCCACCCATTACAAACGGCACACAGCTTACTGCGCGTATTCCCTTAACACCACGTAGTGAGTGCATAGCAAGTATGCTCCAAGTGGTTGAAGTAGGCACTCGGGACAGGATATCGCTATCGCGTTCAACTTTTAAAGGCGAAGATTAAGGGTCCCCCCAATTTTTTCCAGGACCTTTTTCACCAATGAACTCTTCGACACCGCAAAACGCTTCGCTTAAACCTATTACAGGAATCAGTAGTGCGCTTGTTCCTACGCCATAAATGAGCCAGAGAAGGTATTCTAAAAACGATTGCAGAATGGTGTTGCGTTCGGAAAGGTGTTTGGACCGACATAAATTGTGGTATCCACAGTATTTCCCGTAGCGTTTGGGCCTAGTTCACAAAACTCTTGTCTTCACAAAACTATTCGTTACTTATGGCTTTTGCGCTGGCAGGCGGCTTTCCCTATTGCAAGAGAGTCGGCCGAAATTCGCTCTTACGAACAATCCTTCCGTAAGCTCATTCGCCAAACACAGCCGCGTGAACACGCTAGTACTTTTTTCGAAAGTAACTTGCAGATTTCTCTGTCACCGAAGCTACCGGTAATAATTTTTTATTTCACTGAATATGTGAGACAAGCCTTTGACAGGCGAGGCGCTTTCGCCCGTGTTTTCTTCTGAGCTGCCAGACCAGTCTTGTCCAACGTTGCCTCCGTTGTTCTCTTTTTCGCCAGATGTGTCGAAGTAGTTGAGAAGCGTGTTTCGCTTTATTCTTTCACGTGCATCTGAAATGGTCATCAAAAGCGCGCTACGTATAGCAGTGATTATTGTCGTACGAGCGGTATTACGTTCGCTACAAAATCGTACTTATAGTAACTGTCATCTCTATGACCACACTTTTATTGTCCTGTCTGTCAGTACGCTTTTATTGTCCAGTGGCTCGCGCTACGTGTTCTACGTTTCTCCTTATGCAATTCACCAATTAGTAAAGACGCGTCGGTGAGGAACGCTACGGCGCAGCCGCCAGGTCGTGAAAGTTAACCGAAAACTTAGTATTACCCAAGGAATCTCTCAAACTAATGCTTCAAGTAGGGTTAAGGTTAAGTCTGCCCAGGGATCACACAAGAGAACTTGTCCTAACCCTTCAGTAGACCTACAAGAGCTGCAAATTTCTTCCCTTATATAGAAGATACTCATGAATAGTTTATGTAGTACTGACTACAGAACATGACACTGGCGAACGAAAGAACAGAGTAGTATAAAAACACCAATAACGCCAGATTTCAGCTAAATTTCACTGCACACAAAGTGGGAAACGACAGCGCCTATCCCTCGTGCCTCGTTCCCCAACTAGCGTGTTGTGCGGGCCCCGAGCATCTCGATTGCCGGGGACGACCATTGTGCGGCAGCATGCAAGCCATGACCACGGCGCAAGCCATGTAATGCATTGCCCTCTACTCAAGTTTAAATTAGAAGTTGAATAACCTTGTCTATCTTCATGAAAAAAGGAACCTCAATTGCATTGTGTATAGTGCCTTCGCTGAGTGATTTGTTTTTGGCCAAACTAGACAACTTGCTGAAAAAACGGCTAGAAGGCGCCAATGTAATCACGTTTGTCATATACGTACGTTGTTGGCTTTTTGGTTTTTACAGTGCAATTCTACCACGTTCCATTGGCTGTGAGCAGGAACGTTAAAAACGTCTGAAGTCTGTCGAAGCCTCTTGTGCTGGCACTTCAGGCGCCTCTATAGATAACACTTTGCGTTTTTAAGTGCAGAGCACTTTAGGGGGGCCAGGCTGCCGTATGCTGCCGTCGTCAATCCCATACAGCACAGCGAGCTGTAGTGTATTGAGCGCGCGGGATGTTCTTGAGCTCTATCAATAACATCCCGTGGAAGAGGTTACGGGGGTGGATCAAGGTACTTTCTTCCTCCTCCTCCGTAACTCACCCCTTGGATCAATAGATAATCAACTCGCGTATGAACGCTAGCGCGTTGAAGTATGTGTGGGTAGAGGTGTATAAATGAGAGACGACATAACGCCTGACAATAATGCTGAAGTTCAGTACTTAAAACCATTGGTCGGCAAAAAATGTGGAGCCCGCTCAGATTTCCTCATGAAACATATTTGGCCCTTACGGCTCACTCGGACTCTGACTCAGCAAAATTTGCCTCAACCATGGCTCACTTGGACAAAGACTCACTAAAAGTTTTCTCAACCGGACTCGCTCGGTCTAAGACTCGCCAAAATATCACTCATTAGGGCTCACTCTGAATCAGATCGAGCTTTGAGTCCGAGTCTCAGTGAGTCTGAGTAAATCGACTCATGAGTGATTTGTTGACCTATGATCGTGATACGTGAACTTGACCTGAATTCAAAGTACAACATTTTTCCAATTTTTAGCTTTTAAACACGCCTTTATACTGGCGCAAATGTGTGTGAAATACATGAACGGGAATTTCACCATTAAAGTTGTTGTAACTTTTTATAAGTTACGAATTATTCGAGAGCAAAGAGGCAACTGGTTAACTTTTTAGCATTGGCTGTAGTCGGCGCTTAATGTTTACCTTTTCGCCGTTTCATCCAGGATGGTTTACCATTATGCGCAAACCAGCTAAAGTTGTGAAATTTCGCCTGTAGTCTTTCGCAGCCTGCCGACCGGGTAGAAAAAAACTGGAATATTTCGATGAAAATGCTTTACGCCGTATATGTGCCGGACTGAGAAGAGAGAAAATAAGAGTGGATGTTTAAAGAAGATCTCTCGGCAGCTTTGTCCTGCGCAGTCTTGCCATCCAAGCGTTCTGTCCATAAACCCCGAACACCTACTGTGAATGTAACATGATTTAAAGTTTTCCAAGTTTAGTGTTACGAAGTGCTAAAAAGACTCACCTTTGGCGATAGCCTTCTGTGTAGAGTACGCAATTTCTCGGAGCGCTGAAACGAGACGCCATTGAATAATGCATCGCCACCTTCCATGATTTCGTTTAACACGGGAAGAACAACAGTTGCATTTCGAAAGCTTATGAAACAAATCACGATGACACTTTAAAGAAGTTCACCATGAAACATCTTTTTTTAGTTAATTGCATTGCTAACCAGTTGTATCAGTGTGCCAGGCAGTTTAATATAATTTAAGCAGAGTCAGTGGTGTGCTTCCTAAACTTAATATCGCTGCAAGCGGAGAAAATGAACGCACCGATGTTTATTAAGCAGAAACGTGTAGCAGATAGAACGCCCACCCCTGTTTTCTTTAGGCAAGCATTTACGCTAACGCAAAACAGACATGACTTTCAGTCTTATGAACACGAACGCTCTAAAAATCAGTTTGCGTTATTTCGACATGACTTTCGTTCTTAACTTGACCACAACATCCTAAATGTGCAGTCTTTTGAAATTTGGGGGCGTGTCTTACCATATCATTTTTGGCACACATACTCATGTCTACACATGTTTTGTAACATAGTGAAACTTTTTGAACAAATGAAAAGTACATCGTATCTCCTAACACCTACTGCTCTGCTTTTCTGCATGGCTGCATTCGATTGGTTTCAGTGGCTATGAACGAATGTCCAAGGACTTAGTCGTTACTTGTATGCATACACGACATCGTACTGTACGCTATGCGTCCTTCAGTGCACAGCGCACGTTGGGGCGTTGATATTCTTCTTCTCTCATCTGTTACTGAATAATGGATATACAGCTTTTAACTGGTTTTCCAACAACTACCTAGGATCCGAAAAAAAAGCGAAACTTTTGAACAAATGAAAAGTACTTCGTATCTCCTAACACCTACTGCTCTGTTTTTTTTTGCATGGCTGCATTCGGTTGCTTTCAGTGACTACGAACGAATGTCCAAGGACTTTGTCGTTACTTGTATGCATACACGACATCGAACTGTACGCTTACTATGCGTCCTTCAGTGCACAGCGCACGTTGATGCGTTGATATTCTTCTCTTATCTGTTACTGAATAATGGGTATACAGCTTTTAACTGGTTTTACAACAACTACCTACGATCCGAAAAAAAAAGCCGGAACGTTCCAAACGACAAACAGAAGAACTGGTTGAATGCCGATGTAAGCAGTCTTAAACGAAAGTTACCCCAGAAGCGCTAATTCTTTATTGTCATGTATACTGAAAAGCCCGAGAGCCCGTGTAAAAGTACATTGCTGAGCGAACCATTTAAGATTCGAACTGATGAGTAAACGAAAGATGAATGATGGATAGTGTTTACTTGCTGAAATGGTACAGGATGACATGTGCAGGCAATGTAATAATTGATATATTGGCGTCGTTTTGAAGTGGTTTAATTGTGAAAGCAAGCACAGCCGCCTACCTATGAGAAGTATCAGCAACAGGCTCAGCTTCGGTAGTGTCATCGCGCTGCTTAGTGTCTCTTTTTCGGGCGTCTTGGCCGATAAGACATGTGGAACGCATGTTCGAGCAGGCTAAAGGCAACTTTGGTGTTGCGCTTTCACCGCATCCCTCGTTTTTTTTCTTGCGTACTGGTCATGCGTTGTGCTTAACTGAACAAAAAAGTATTAAAGGCCGAGAGGTTACTCTATATGGAGCATGCAGCACATGTACCAGCGAATACAATGAGAAGAAAGGCCTGGATATCTGTTTATTTTTTTATGCTACCAACGGACCGTGCTTCAGATGATTTGGAGAACGTTGTTTTGCAGTGTTGTTCGAGATATGGGAAGACGGACGTCTATTGTTACTTCATTCAGGCTTGACAAGGTTTCAACCTTGCAGGCGGAACCTACCTGGAACAGCTTTCAGTCACTTTCTTGACTGCGCATTTGAGCAATATGGCGTTCGAGCTAAAATTCAGATGCATGCGTGTTCTTATAGTCGCAATTGATTCAAATGCGATTGCTTTAAAAAAAGGATGTACTAAATTAGACCTCAGAAGTGATGCAACGACTCTCATTCCTGTCATAGAACGTGGTATAAGCAGGTATCAAAACTTTTCGGTGTCTGGCTTTGCTTTTAAACAAATTAACCTCTTTGTTGAAAACGCTGAAACTTTTGAAATAGGGCTCTCGAACAGCGCTGCATTGCGGCCAGCGTTCTTCAGAGACTGCGAATATAATGTGTTGACCTTTTTGCTGAAAGGAATCGATCACTTTGTGTGGTTCACCTTGAATTCACCTTGTGCGGGTCACCCTGAGCAATTGTGTAAAGCAGCACACCCGAAGCTGTCTTAACTTTGTTTAAACATCGACTTGTCTATAGCTTGAACGGGCCAAAAATAAATGATGTTGGTAACTGTTGAATTCATTTCAGCCGTGAATCGGTGCCTCTGCCATGTACTCTATTTCATTCCGTAGGTTTTGCTCGGCATTACGATGTACTCAATATATACGGAGCTCTAGTATCCTCACGTCACTCTGAAATCTTAATTCTGACGTGTGTGTGTTTGCATACACGTCAAATCTACCACAATTCCAATGATGTTATTTTGTTAAATTCGTAAGCAAATGGAAACAACAGCTCTAGAAAACGCTGAATAACAAACACATACAAGGGACATCTAATAGGAAATTCAGAATGGAAACCACCTTCACTCCACTTTGTCAAGGCCTTTGTCCAGTGAAGCTGATATAGTTAATATACTAAATAGGGCTATTACGTCCTACTTAGCAATTACGCGATATGTAATTAGACTCGTTTCACTTAACTATCTGATCGCAATCCACATGGTTGCTGTAAACACATGGAGATAGACCATTTACTCTATGTTAGAAGTTTTCGCTCTTCGTCTCTTATTTTGCCACGCAAGTGATGATGGGCTTAGGGCCATTGTGATACACCTCCAATGGCTCACGCACGAGACTGGTGAGGTTATGGACCAGTGTCGAATCTATACACGACCGCTGACGCCTCATCGTGTGTCCCCGACGTCGTTTTATAAGGCGCGCCATGCGTCGCGGATTGCGTCATACATTCACAGGGACGCATCGTTTTAGGCACAGGTGGTCGTTAAACCGAACTACGACGAGAGTGGCAGTATGCGTTTGCTTCCGGTTCACTCTCACTTTTTCGAGGACAGCTTTTAGGGGAGGCCGTTACCCGCTGCGGACAGCATAAAGTCCTGGATCCTGACCATAGACAGCTTTGGTGTAAAATGGCGATAGAGACAGCCCTAATGAAAGAAACGTTATATACAGTGACATAAAAAGCAAATCCTGTAATCTAAACATCCTTTGCGGGAAAGTTGCAGGGCTGGCATATGGCCTAGATTACGGCACGTAAAATGTAAATACAGTAAATAGATAATCTATATAAATTGAGCGGAAAACCACATAAATCAAATATGGCTACGTCTTAAAGGGCCAGTAAACAGGCTCCGACTTTTTTTTCCCCACCCCCCAAACAAGCTCGCCAATTTGTACAGTAGACTGCGGCGTTCACATTTTGCGAATATTACAGCGCACCACGCCTCGCAGACCCTCCATTTCGAATAACGATTCCCGCGCGTATTTCCGTCGCCTGACCAATCCCGCTCGTACGCGCAGTGACGCAAACTGGCCCATGGACAACTTGACGTACCACTCAGCTCGTCGATTGGTCATTTGCCCTACGAAACGGCGCCTTGGTCCTGCAGTGATGCTGTTCTGGCCACGCAGTTCGCATTTTAATTTTCCTGTGCTGCCCTCTGCCGTATTGTAGAGCCGGAGACTACCGGGAGAAGCGGTATTGCCAGAACAAAAGCCTCCTAGATAAAGGCGTCTCGCTACTTTACCGCTAGGGAAAGGCTGCTTCTCGCACCGCGTTTCCTCCCCGCGCCGCTATGACCCGTGTTCATGTGCGGGAAGCCCTGCTTGGTCATTGGCTGCGCGCCGATGACGTATCGCTGACATCTTGTCACGTTGCCGAGGTGGGCGGAGTCACGACGACTGGCTACGCCTTCAACTCCCTATGGCGGAGAAGGGTGGCGAGACCGCGCGAAAGTTTGAAACCAGCTGGAACGGATCTTGAAACCCCCTTAACTTCCTTATTATAGCACGTATTCGCAAAATTCTTGCGGCAGCATGTTCACATAGCAAAAGTGCGCAAATTTATCTTCATTACAATTTTCGGACCTCGGGGTTGTTTACTGTCCCTTTATGGCACTAGAGGGGACAGTGCCGACTAGCGCGTAGCTTATATAAAACTTAGTTTTGAAATGAATAGATATCAATAGAACATGCTGAAGCCTACGACTGTGATTTGAAAAGCACGAATATTTTCCAAGCGTCGGAATACCGCTATGGGTTGTGCGGACAATTATACTATGTGATTTTTATGTGATATTTTGAAATCAAGTGATAAAATCCCTTAAATACAATACCATAAAGACGGTACAGGTAAGACCGCACATTGCATAGAGCCAACGTACGTACGCATTGGTCGCAGGCCAAGAAAATAATTCAGATTCCGTTCTTGGCGACGGTTTCCGTTCATGGCAGCGAACGGAAACCGTCGAATGTGCTTGACGGAACCGAACGATGTTAAAGTCACATAGATCCTAAGAAAAATACGTTTTCTTGCTATCATTTGTGTTTGTTTTACCACATTTGTCCTGCGCTTTCACCGTTCTAAAGAATAGAGCGAGTTCATTTTTGGTATTTTCTGCAAGTAAAATGATAAATTATTTGTTTATGAGCAATACAGGTCCTCAAAGTGCTAGCTCTTCATATTTATAGAAAAGTAAGCGGGCTGAAAGAAAACAAAAAATGACGGCTGAACAATCTTTATGTTTCAGAGCTTCCAGGAATTTCAAGTTCCTTTCTGATGCGTACTTAGCCGCAGAAAATGACAGTGCGTCAATGACAGGTACATATTTTATTGCACATTCAATTGAAATATCAATTATTATTTAATGGAACAGTTTATCTGTTGGACGAAACTAAGTCACCTACATAGGATAGGTTCTGCTATAGTTAGATAGGAGAAATAAACGGAGAAGCGTTTTTCCATTGTCACGGCTCCGCAGAGTTCCCTGCTTTCTATCAATTGGACTGTTTTGCAGTAGTAACACCAGAAACAGCGGCATCACCGAGGGCGCCAGAACCAGCACTGCCAGCTACACTGACATCTCTGCCACCATGTAAAGCCCCAACGGCTCCTCCACCTGCGCTGGTGCGCCCTGTCGTACTTGAACTAATGCCTGCGTCAGCTCCGTGGTTGGCTGCAGCGTTATAATGGCTATTGGCGTTTAGGTTACCTCGTGCTACACCATGAGATCCACCACTGCCTCCCAAGCCACCACCAAGGCCGCTGGCTAGCCCGCCACCTAGCCCGCCTCCTGCTCGACCTGCCAGTCCTTCATGAGCACCAGCTCCCAAGCCTGAGCTTGCTCCTATTGCAGGTCCAAAACCAGGTTGATAACCCCGACC
This sequence comes from Rhipicephalus appendiculatus, assembly GCA_030522465.1. Lineage (NCBI taxonomy): Eukaryota > Metazoa > Arthropoda > Arachnida > Ixodida > Ixodidae > Rhipicephalus > Rhipicephalus appendiculatus. Next base: position 17,253 of record JALIZH010026791.1, read on the forward strand.
ATCATAACCAAGTCGAGAGAGAGCTAGCTGGCGGTTCCTCTGCCCCAACCTGAACCTTTCGCGCTGACTCAGTGCACCATAGTAGGGTGAGGGATATCCATACCCGAAACCTGCCGGATATCCATATAATCCATACGAAGGGCCTGTATAGCTTCCCGGATACACCGGGCCTCCTGAAAGCGCGGCGCCGTGGCCTCCAAACACGCCCGGCCCGGTTGCTCCAGGAAAAGCGGCTCCACCATGAAGACCAATACCCCCGTATGGTGTTGCTCCTCCATAAGAAACGAGATTTCCGTTTGCAAAAGGCGCGCTGAAGTCCACTTCCACCTAAACGGCCTCCTGCGCCTGGGTAGCTGCCGAAGGTTCCCCTTGCGCCTCCGCCGTGGTTGACAGTATAGGGCGCACCGACGCCGCCGCCTAGGTTACCACTGTGGGCTGTGCTGCCAGCGTCCATTCCATGACCGCTCGCCATACGTGTGGATGGTGCAGCTGCGACGCCAATTCCAGAAGCCGCGCTTGATGCGCCTCCGTAATTTCCTAGTGAACTTCCACCCGCACCACTTGCACCGCCGACGCTAGCCGTTAATCCATAGCCACCACCCAGATCTTTCACCTGACGTCTGCAGTGCTTGCACTTGCGGTACCTGTAGAGAAACAGCATGTTTTGTAAGCATAATTGTACATGAGCAAAGATACATAACATAGGAATAATATCTGAAACGCACTATGGCAAAGCTGTGTATGGCTAGAGTTCCATGTATTTTTCGTTGCTTGCAAACGCATGGTCGGACTAGAGAGGGGAGTTATGACGGCGCTTTCGTACTTACACCTATTTGGACCGACTTCATTGCGTTCTTTCTCATAATTATTTAAAACCTAATGCGGCTCATATCCACGCACGGGAGCATATTGGGCCACCTGTGACGCACACATAGGGGAAGCGCAACTGACGTCATGGGTACGTGTGCGCATCGAGGGAACAGTTACAGCTTGCCTAAGTGCAAGTATTAAACGTCCTTTCAGCCAGCTGGAATGGCGCCGAGGGACGATACCGGCTCACCACATCCCAGATCTGGGTTGAAATCCTCGTAGAGAAGGTCTCTAGCCTTCAATATTCAGCTTTATTTCTTTGCACGAATTAACATGTGAGTATGGCTTCCTAGCTTTTTTCCGTTGCCTGGGGTCGTCAACTTCCTGCTCGACGATGGTTACCGCGCCATTGTATAACGGCAAAACGTAAAGACAGTGCTCAAAGGGTGGTCCGACGAAGCAGCTGAAAACATGATACCGCATTTGAAGATCGTACTTGAGAAGGAGAACTTAGAAGTGCTTTATACATCTATGTGCTGAGCATATCTTGGGAACGGTGTAATAAAGAAGAAATTGGAAAGAAATATGGAGATGGCACCTTTTCTGAAACAAAGGGCAGAACATCAAAAAAGTACCAGATTTTTTTTTCATTCTCCGCCTACGTTTGACGTTAGAACTTAATTAGTCAATAGCAAATAGACTGTTCTAGCAACAATATCCCGATCAAACGCGAAGTACATGAGCACAATATGCAATATTATGTCAGCTCGCGAGGACAAGTAAAAAAAACATGGCTGATCCCACCGTCATAGGAATCGATATAACACGAAAGGGAAACGTGTCTCCTCAGAAGTAGTTGATGGTTTATCGTGCATTGATATATGAGAGCTTGTACGGTGTGTAGAGGTGTTTGACAGATATAACACTCTTGATGTGAACGCACCCACGTTGACACGTAGTGGCACACCTCCGCCGCGACTACAAACGCTCATGATCATTATTCAACCCTTGGGGCAGCTGAAGTTGTTAACATATACCTGCACTCCGCATATGGTGAATGGCACCGACAAGCACCGATGGCACAAGGATGGCACCGACAAGCGCATAATGAACAATGGTAGTGAATATGAACTCCTCCGGAACCGCGACGCACGTCATGTCTCCTCCCTAGCCTGGCCGTGATTGCTCACAGGGCGAGCGGTAAAAGCGGTGCGACTGCCAGGTGAGGGCCGCAGAGCTATTTTTTAATATGGATAGATGCTCTGAGCGTGCCCTTTATAACGGGGCGGTGACGTGTGGCACCAGGCTCGACAAAAAAAAAAAAAGAGATCAATAAAAACAAAAGACTTTTCCTTCTTTTTTAAGTTGGCCTGATGCCTTGTCTACTTCGGTTAAATCTATCTAACTATAGAAAAAAAAACACAAAATCACAGCCCAGTTCTCTGCCCCTTACGGCAGAATGTCCTTCACTTCTCTCTAATTTTCTGCCGCCAATAGAGTCCCTTACATATTTCTATCGCGGGCGTATTCAGCTTTCGATTGTTGTCCCTAAAACCCAAGGCTCCATATAGGCTCGTGCCCGAACTTAAACCTGGGTGTATATCGGTTATCTGCACGTTCAATCAGAACATGCTCCGTCGTTTCCTTGTCGCCCCCCACAGCATGTGCATTCTACTTCTTTACTAAATCTCGCTTTATAAGTACGCGTTCTAAGGGAACCCGACCTTGCTTCAAACAGTAAAGCGCTTCCCCTTGAATTATCATAAAAGTGACTCCCTCTTTATTTTGTTTTTGCCCTTTCGGCAGTTACCCAGAGCCGTTCTTTTTTCTTCATGACTGTCATCCAGTAAATGCTCCCCGCCTCTCTGGCTTTTCGCGCAACGGTCTTTGTTGCCATGCATATTGTTACGAGGCATGGTGCAGGCGTTGCAGTGGTACCATGACAATCGTCACTTATTTCTTCATAAAACACGTGGAATGTCAGCACTAAGCGTTGAACCAGTCGGGATTTGGCGGTTTTCCACTACATGCTGCTATCTACCATAGCGCAGTGGCTAACGCAGAAAACAAAGTGAAATCAGTTTATCGCGCACAATAGTCATGCGAGACAAAACAGAGCAGGCGTGCGACTGCATGGCAAAAAAGCGTAGGGCGACTATTCACAACAGATATCTCTCGTACATCGACCAATCGAGAGCTTATTTCATCCTGACGTCACGTGAACCAACAGCTGGCGTCACGAATTGTGCCGCAAAGACGGGAGACGCCGGGAGAGAATAACGGGCGCGTTCTTCGTATTTTCGAGGTTGTTTAAAGGCCCTTTAAGATCGGGCAGACTATGCGCACTGAAAACACCCACACATAAAGAAATGAAATTTTGATTCACTTCATATTATTCTTATATAATATGAAACAGAGGAAGATTTTCGCTCACCTGATTTGGAGACGACAGGTGCACTCCGGGCATTTCCGCAGGCAGCTGTGATTACAAATGTGGTCAGTGGTTGCGAATATTTTATCGGTAGAATGAATGAATGAATAAACTTTATTTCAAGTCCGGCTCCTTCGGGCGAGGCGGGGGGAAGAGGGGATTGCCCCCTGTCCCGTCCCACTCTTCGTCAATGATGGAGAGTGGGAAGTGTATTTTTTTAAGAAGTGCCTAATACAGATGGAGTGTTGGCACACATATGTATGTCTAAACTTGTGGTAATTCAATCTACAATTATGGTTTTTCAAATACTGAGTGCTATATGAAACGTTCTCAGAGAAAACTATCACCCAGAATTGGTTTCCGGGACAGAACCGCGAATGGTTAATTATAAAATAAGCGACTGGATTCGGTTAACTTGCGTTGTACAGGCAGTTTCACTGCAATTATACACGTTTTATCATTTACACTGAATTACATGAACCATCGGGTGAACAAATATTTTATATGAGCGAAAGCTTGTCTTGGAAAATCCATGCACACGTCTGTTGTGGCAGCAAGTATTCGAAATGCTGACAATGCAGTTAAATTATAAGAAAACAAAAGAGCGAGGATTTATAATGAGCTCTTGGAAATGTCATTGAGATAACATGAACAAAATCTGAATGTGAAGGGGGGATAGACTTGTTCCACAGTGATAAACAGAATGCAAGACGAACAGAATCGCTGGCGACAATCAGGGAATAACAATTTAAAGTTGTTCATGATTGATTTCTACCCACATGCTCAGAGAATAATTCAAAAGAAAAAAACAACGCAAGGAAGCAACAAGAGCATGTTTAAAAGCCGTTGCTTTTGACGTGTGACTTGCGACGTGGTTTACATAGTAAATAAGAAAAATTCCTTGCAAGGGTACGCTAACTGTATTTGAGAATTTACATTTGAGGAAACCTTTTTTAGGTACGCACGGATTTTTTTTTTCGCATGGGGTACGGTTTCGAAACAATAAAGCGAACCTCACAACATGTACGGAAGTGCGTGAATAGTAGAGAGCGGGGAACGGGGGGGGAGGGGGGGGGGGGGTTCGAATAGATGGCATATTTCCTGCCACCAACTTTAAGATCGTGGTGTACATATTCAGTTGGTCGCATCTATATGGTTCACGAAAAATTAAACCTCCATGCCTTCCACTTCTCTCTAGACCTTTCATCGTGCGATCGCTGAAAGCAGCGGCATGATTGAATAAAATTAGCATGTTCTGCCTCATATCCTGGAAGTCCTTTCTACAAAATACGGTCTTCTTGAATACAGTGCTAATCGTGGTGTTCAGAAAACTAGGAAAGCTAAGAACAGTTGCTTTGTAATTAAAGACGATGTTGGCCATGAACACAATGGAATTTTTTAGGCATGCCTGAGTCAGAAAATTTTGGAAATATTTGAACGTACAGTAACAAAAATAATTATGAACCAAACATACCTAGAAAGCTCAGTGCAGTCGTGACGAGTAAAAGAGACGTCATTGTAAAAGTCCCAGGGTCCGTCTTAGAGGTTGCGCTTTGGAAGTACTCTTCCGGGTTTATATACGTTTATAGCGCGAATCATTTTGTAGTGGGAATACAAGTTCCATTCTTCTGTCAACATTGTTGTTGCATGAGAGTGGAAGGGCGTTCGCGTCGTTCTCGGCGTAAAAAAATCTAGTCGATAAATCACGTTGAGATGTAGATAGAGAAAAGACGATTAGGCGAGAACTTACCTTTGGTATTGGTACTGTTCGTTTTACGGAAAATCGGACTTTATTAAATGGCATTTCCGCAAAACGATTCGCACTGAGTGTGAGCCCTCTCACATTGACGAAGCCCCTTTTATACCGGGGCATTATCATCCAAAGAACAGCTCTTATTACCCGTTCTGACGAAGTGAACGACAAGAAAGGGAATTGGGGGGCATCGATGTATGAGGTACACAATCGTGTTGAAAATAATTGACCTTGAAAGCCGAAGAAAGCGCAGGGGAAAGTGCTTCCTTCTTACTAAATGGAATAAAGAAACAATGAGAGGGCAAATTAAGGTGCACAAGAGTTATTTGAGCGCAGATTGGACACAAGGTAGCGAATTCGCATTGCGAGTGCGACACAAACTCCCCTTACGGAGTCTTTGCGCGGAATGAGCGGTGCTTTCCGTGCTGTGAATCAGTAATTGATTAGGGCGAGAAAAATCGTTTTTCACTTGCGCCCCTTTAAACACGCACAACCTGTCGATCAAGTTAGGCTGGCGGAGCTAATCGAGGAGATAGTAGGAGGTAACTGGGGTTATATAGCCTTACGATACATTCGAATGGTCGTTTTCGACGCTCTGGCGACGAGCGTTACGTTCGACTGAGCGAAATCGAGTGCTCTGAATACTTTCGGTTGGTTCTTTCAGAACACCCCACTCCAATTCAGAGCACTCTGAGGCGGTCTCGCTTTGACCACGGTGCGTGTCCGAAATCCGATCACGTCACTCCCTCGCCTCGTCTGTTCGCAAGGAAAGACGCAGTAACGTGTCTCCTCTTCCGGCCTCCGAGTGGTTAGGCGAGCGGTTGCACATTCGGCTCCGACACGCGTTCTGTGGCTCGAATGAAAAGCGGGCACTGCATTGTTGCAATCTGAGTCTCAGCACGGTGGCGCCCACTCGAATGTACCTTTAGTGTCGTTACCAGAACTGGATGGATGGATGCTATGAGCGTCCCCTTTATAACAGGGGCGGTGACATGTCTGCCACCAGGCTCGAAAAAAACTTTCTTTTTATGGTGGCCTAATGCCTTATCTACATTGATTAAATCTATGTTATTACAGCAAAGAAAAATATAAGTTCACGGTCCATCTCTCTGCTTCTTAAGGCAGAATGACCTTATTTTCCCCCCTTCTTCATTTTTGTCCTTTATCTCTACTTTTCTGCCACCAATACTCTAACCGTCTCTTACTTATTTCTATCGCGGACGTGTTCAGCTTTCCATTGTTGTCCCTAAAACCCAAGGCTTCATGTAGACTCGTGTCCACACGTATATCTGGGTGGATATCGCCACATTCAATCAGTACATGTTCCATCGTTTCCTTAGTTCCCCCACAGCATGTACATTGTTCTTCTTCGTTACAGAATCTCGCTTTATAGCTACGCGTTCTAAGGCAACCCGACCTTGCCTCAAACAGTAAAGCGCTTCCCCTTGAATTATCATAAAACCTCTCCCTCCTTATTTCGTTTTTTCCCTTTCGGTAGTCACTGAGAGCCGGCTTCTTTTCCATCGCTGTCATCCAATAAGTCCTCTCCGCCTCTCTGACTTTTCGCTTAATGCTCCTTGTTGCCATGTCGCCCACACTGCTAGCCGTATATTTACTGGTGAGCCTCCTAGTTCTTTTTCTCCACTGCGTGTCGACGCTTTTTTCTATACAAATACCTGAAAACCTTCCCTGCCCATCTACTCTCCTTCATTTTCCGCAGCCTCTCTTCAAATCTAATTTTGCTCTGAGCTTCCCTCACTTCAAAACCTGTCCATCCCATATCACCCTTTACAGCCTCATTTGTCGTCTTCCCGTGAGCGCCCAACGCGAGGCGTCCCACAGTCCTTTGATTTACATCCATTCCAGATTGCACCTCTGACTTCATGCACACCACTGAGTTCCCAAATGTAAGCCCCGGAACCATCACACCCTTCCACAGCCCTCGAAGCACCTCGTACCTATTGTATCCCCATAACGCTCTGTGCTTCATGATTGCAGCATTCCTCTTTCCCTTTGTTACCGATGCTTTCTCTTGTACCTCCATATATCTATCCCCCCTCATTTACCCACACTCCGAGGTACTTGTATTCGCTTACCCTCGGTATTTCTTGGCCCTGTATTAAGACCGCATGGTCTTCGTGATCATTGAATACCATCAATCCACATTTTGTTGCACTAAAACCTAGTCCTAGAGCCTCGCCCTCCCTTCCGCATATATCTGCCAGCCGCTGTATATCATCTTGACTGTCCGCAAATAAGACAATATCGTCAGCATAAAATAGACCTGGAAGCTTCTGCTCAACCATCGCGCCTGCCTGTTTGTGTGACAGATTAAATCCAATGTTGCTCCCTTCTAGCGCTTTTTCCATCCTCACCATGTACAGCATGAATAACAGCGGGGACAAAGGACATCCCTGTCTCAGCCCCTTGCTAATGTCAACGCTGTCCTTGCTGCTTATTCCTTCCCATTCTACACAAACTGTATTTTCTCGGTATATCTCCCTCAAAAGCTGTATACAGTCGTCACCTATGCCCACTTCCTTCAATATATCCCACAAAATTTCCTGATTAACGTTGTCATATGCCCCGGTGATGTCTAGATAAGCTACGTATAAGGGCCTGTTTTCTATTTTTGATATTTCTATACACTGTGTAAGAACAAACAGGTTATCGTCTAACCGCCTGTCGATTCGGAATCCATTCTGGAGTTCTCCCAAAATATCATTTTGCTCTACCCACGTTTCTATTTTTAATTTTACTGCCTGCATCGCCAACCGGTATAGCACCGATGTAATAGTTAGCGGTCTATACGAGCGAATGTTATCCTTTTCTCCCCTGCCTTTATAGATTAAGTTCATTCTACTTTTTCGCCAACTGTCTGGTATTTCCCTCTCCTGTAAGCACTTTTCTACGGCTTTCAGCAGTGCTTCTTTAGTGCTCTGTCCTAGTTCGTTAATTAGGCTGACGGGAACCCCATCTAAGCCCGGAGTAGTGCGCTTAGGAATTTTTCCTTCGGCCTTCTTCCAATTGAAATTTTCAAGTACTACATCTTCCTCGGTTGTACTCTTCTGTATACTTTTACTCACCGGGGGAATCCCCTGGGCGACCTTTTTAAACGAATCGGCTGTTACCTTTCGGATGTAACCTAGCGCTTCATACCCTTCCAATTGATTTCCTTCTTCATCTACCATATGTTGTTGCATTGTTACAGACTTCCTACCTAGCGCTTTTAGGTGGCTCCAAAATATCCTAGGCGCGGCCTTCTTCTTTTCGCGAATCTCTGTCATCCAGCGTTCACTTTCGCCTTTAATTTTTTGCCTCGACTAATTTCTGCACAATGGATTTTTGCTCTAAATATATTTCCCATACTTGGTTGACTTCATCCTGTGGCCGCTTCTCCTTTTTTGCTTGTCTGTGCTGCCGTGATGCCTCACGTCGCTTCTCGATCGCATCCCGGATTTCTTTGTTCCACCAACTTTTTGGCTTTCTCTTTCCTTTCAAGAAATAGTTTTCTTCTCTTTTTCTATTTCTTTCGTGATTACATGTAGCAGCTCACTATACTTCCAGTCTTTGCCTGGAAGTTTGTCTACTTCTTCCTCGACTCTTGCGGCTATATTAGTTATTTGTTTCTCATTTAAATATGAGCTGCCAATGTTCGATTCTAGGTTCTTATTTTCAGTTTTATATCCCATTTGTAATGTTATGCGTTTATGATCACTACCCAAGCTGTTAATGCCTTCCTCGTCTATTCTCATCTCTCTAAGTTTGTCATAGATTCCTTCTGTCATGAGACAATAATCAATGCTCGACTGCCTGTTTCCGACTTCCCACGTGATGTGTCCCTCACACTTAGGCCCCGCGTTAACTATTTCAAGACTATGTTGCTCGCAGAGATCTAGCAATAACTTGCCATTGGAGTCTGAATATCCGTCAAGGTCATGTATGTGTGCATTCATGTCCCCTAGAAGGATTATTTCGGCATCATGACCAAATTCTTTAATATCGGTGCTTATGCATTTCACTATCTCCAGATTCTTTTCTCTGCAGTTATTCCCCGTCCACAAGTAAGCTACACCTAGCCACGTTTTCTTTCCACCTACTGTGCCCGAAACCCACAGGTGCTCTGAACACGTTTGCTTCACTCTATCCCATTTTGCTCTGCTATGAATTAGCATTCCAACACCCCCCACCTCTCCTTTCTGATATGATCCTGTTGCATCCTTCCCAAATGTAATTGTCAATATGTGGTGGCTCTTCCAAGTCTCTAAGGTGTGTTTCTGTAACCGCATAAACACCTATCTGTTCCTTGTTTAACTGTCCCTCAATCTCTAACCATTTTGCCTTTTTTTCTGCCACCCTGCATGTTAATGTAACCAATTGCGACACGCGCCTTCTCCCTTCTTTTACCTTTTCTCTGGTTTTTCGCTATACTACCTGTCACAGAGTCCCCCCTGGTTGTTGTCCTCATTACACGCTACCCTGGACACCGAAGGGCCCGCGTGCCCCCCAAAAAAGCTACTGCGCGTCCTGCAAGTCGCCAACCCACCTCATGACCAAGCCTCCTATTGAAGTGTATTCCGTCTCTTCGAAAACCACCCCCACCTGTGCACCTCTCTGTTTATTTCCACTACCTCGATGCCCTTCTCTCGACTCATCCGCCATATCTCTTTGTTTGCGTCGACAACCGCTCTTTGCAGGTTGCCGTCACGCACCGGTACCTCCGGTATTGTGCATACCACTATCTGCACCTGAGGGGAAATGGCGCGCATGTCATCGACCCCTTTCGCCAATGTGGTCGCTAGTTCGGCTGATTCTTCATTCAAGACGTCGTTTAGACCTCCCGCAATTATCACGAGGTTACGTCCATTAGCTTTAGCTGCGAGTTCTGCGCTAGCTTGTCTCATCACTGATCCCAGCCTACGTCCCGGGAACGTCCCTATTAAAACTCGTTTGTCGCCTCTCACCCTTTCCTTGACTGCTTCTGCGCATCTAGCTAAATTCGAGTCCCCGGCCATTATAACGTGCTCCGACTTTTCTGCTGGACTGTCCCGCACCTGGCCACTGCCTCGGTCACCAGCTCGCGCAACCGCCGCTGTTTTGCTCCCTCCCATCCCCAAAACAACCTCGCGGAAACTGGGTCCTGTGCCCCCCTGCACCTGTCTTCCCCAAACCTGTCTCCACCTTCGCGTCTCCCACTATGGGGGTTGATGCCCCCCCTGTTCCCGCCGTCGCTTGCTTCCTTGTTCACCATGACTGCCTTCGCTAACCCTTCCTCAGCTGACTTTAGCCTTTCTCCCATAGCCATCGTTTTTTTCTCGCTCTGTCGCCAACGCATTCTCCAGCTCGGCGATTTTTACCTTGAGCTCATTCTGGGCAGCCATCATTATTTCCATTTTCGCCTCTAACTCACATTGCTTACACTTGGCGTCAGCTTGTTCTGCCTTGTCATCCTCTATTTTCCATCCCATTCCGCACCCTGAACACTTTACGGTCTTTTTGACCATGGCCAGATCGTTCACACTTCGGATTACATGCACTCAAAGCCAAAAGGTACCACAAAACTCCGCCAGTATGCTTCAAAGCACTTGTGTACCCTTCAGCCACGTGGTGGCCGAAAAAAAAAAGAAAAAAAAAAAGCCAAGCGACTGTCACACAAGAAACAGTACAAAGTTGTAACCCCAATTAATCTTCAATCTAGTGGGTTATGTACTCATATAACTAATAAAAGCAAGCTCGAATCATGCAGAAAAAACTTATCTGTCGCTGTCATTCCGGAGCCCACGAAAAACACGTCCGTCCTCTAGCGGCACTACGCGGCAGTGAAGCATACACAGCGCCATAGGCTTGCGCAGGATTCCGCTTCAGGTGGGGCGAAGGTTCATCGCAGTCCCCCCCCCCCCCCTTCATATTCGGTATGTCAATGTATGGGGTTCACATTGCTCCCCCCTTCCCCCGCGAGTTGCTGCGCCCCCCTCCATACTATGCCAATATCTGGGGATGACGTTACGCCCCCCCTCTTAGGTGATTAGGGGGGGCGGGCGCCCCCCCCCGTGCGCACGCCTATGCACAGCGATTTCTAGTGGGCTCTGTTACAGAAGGCTCCCTGAAAAGCGAGTGCATATCGTGGAGTTTCTAATCCTCCAAGATACAGAGGGCGACGTCGATGAATTCAATAGCGTCAATGAAATTTAAGAGGCGTGTTGTGAAAACAAAACCGGAAAGATAAACTGAGAGTGATGCATAAGTATTCTACAACGTTCAGCCATGATGACGAGAAAGTAGATCTATATGAGGCACGAGAGAAAGAGAGGAAGCTTTTTCATCGAGCTTACGGATCAGGCGCAGGAGTGGTTTCCTCCTCACAGGGATCAATGCGCTGTCTTAGCTGCAGACGTAGAATTAACAGTGCAAAATGCTACGCAGAACCCAGCACACTTTGTCACGGGTGACTTCAACGCAAAATTAGGTAGAAAAAAAATTTGCGCTTCTTGCACCAAACACGCAATGATAAAGAGACAGCAGAGCTGAAGACCCCTATGCAGTACTGGCTCTTCTCGTTTTCTTAAGTTTTGCAGCTCTCTTCCTCTTTTTTCCTCTATTTCTTTCTTCTTCTTACTTCTCTCTGTCTTTCTCTCTTTCTTATCTGTCTACTTCTATTTGTTTCTCTCTTGCTCTATTTCTTTCTCTTTATTGTTCTCTCTATGCTTCTTCCTCTTTCAGCCCTTGCTTTCTATTCATCTCTAACTCTATTTCTATCTCTTTCGTTGACCTTCTTTCGGTCTCCCTTTACCTTTCTGTATTTCTTTCTCTCTATTTCTCTCTTTCTTCATTTTTTTCCGGGCTATGCTTTACCCTCACCCCTCTTCCTCACCATCCAATCTCTCCTCCTCACGCTCACTGCCCTTTCCCACCGCCTTGCCACAATGTACAAAATAAGGCAATGCTATCCTCTGGCAGCGTGTCTGTATATTCGAGTGGTTATGACACTCGCCTTCGAATGGAGGGTACGCGGGTCTGAATCCCGCCTCGTGACGATGTTTTTTCGGGAAGAATTTCTCTCTCTCTCTTTCTTTATATCTTTCTTTATTTCTGTTTCTCTCTTTCTTTCCCTCTCTCTGTATTCGTTCTTTCACCCGTCAGCGTTATTACAGACCACGCTGGAGAAATTGGCGCGTGTGTTCTGGGAGTGAAGCAGAAGATGAAGAGGAAGAAGAGAGTGCGTGCCGGTGCATGACGATGATAATTGCTGTTCGAACTACCCGGCGATACGAAACGCTGAAAAAGCGCCGCTTAAAATAAAAAATAAATCGAAGGAATCGTTTGGTAACTACGGCACGGAATTAAGGGAACAAATGAGGAGAGGTGTTAGCGGAATTCACGGAACGAAATCATCGCCGCATAACGAACACCGTCTTTAAAATGCATATATACAGAAAGTGGACATGCGAGATTCCTAACAGAGAAGGAAAGGACGAAATAGGTTTGATAATGTGCAAGAATCTAAGCGTTCTACAGGGCATAGAAATAGTGAGCAGGATGAAAAGCAGTAACCACGAACTCGTGAGAGTGAAGATCACACTCAACCTAATATGCCAAAAAGAAATTAATCGCTAAAAATTGACCAACTTAGATTTACTCACGTTAAAAGCAGATGAACTCAGCATTGTCCACGTAAACAATAATACCTGCGGTTTTACGTCCCAAAAACAGGATATGATTATATGGACGCCGTAGTGGAGGGCTCAGGAAATTTCTACCATCTGGTGTTCTTTAACGTGCAGTGACCTCGCACAGTACACGGGTCTCTACCATTTCGCCTCCACCGAAATGCGACCGCCGCGGCTGGGATTGAACCCACGAACTTTGGGTCAGCAGCCGAGCACCGTAACCCCTAATCCAGCGCGGCGTGCTTGCCACGCAAAACATGTACAATGCTTGTACCTGTATAAAGGAATATGCAGACCGATCAGGCTTCTTTCGCTAGTATAGAAAGTATTCGCGAACATAATGTCGCATAGGAAAAGAGCAGCATTTGATTTTACTCAACACAGACGGCAAGTCCGGCTTCAGCGAAGGGTACTCTAACAGATTACCTTGATGCAATAAAAAATTTTCACCATCTTCCCAAAGGGAACCCTGATGGGATGCGAAGCAGCAGCGTTGCGCATGGGAGTGGTGGAGAGGGTGAAGCGAGAAAGAGGTGACACGTACAGACATGTTTCAACGCGTACGTTAGGCGCGCGTCAGGCGGCAGCTGCGGGCGCTGCGGCGAGCGCGCGGCAGGCGAGGGAGAGAGTGGCGTCAGCACGCACTGCGAGGGGAGCGTGACGTCAACGCGCAGCTGCGGCGTGACCTACTTGGCACCGCTCCAACACCTGCGGCGAGGGGAGCGCGTTGCGGCGCGTTCGTACGGACGCACGGACGGAGGGACAGCGTTACACAGCCTAGTCAAAGAGCTGCTTCGCATCTAATAAAATAACTGAGAAACCTGACCAATACTTAAAACTTCTTTATATTGCATTGGTAGAATACGATGAGGCATTCGACTCGGTGGAGATACCAGAGCTCCTGGAGGCGTTCCAACAATGGGTGCTTGAAATATATGCAAATGCCATAATAGACCCCCCCCCCCCGAAACTAAAAGGATAGAGAACTAGCAGGGTTCTTTATGCATTCGCCTAAGATCACCCGAAGGTAAAAGCCATCTTCTTCTTTTTGTTCTCATTCGGTGTATTGATCGTCCCTGCCACACTCAGAAAGCTTTCTTCACCTAACGTGGTTTTGCATTTCCTCCGTGATCGGCACATATTTTATCAAGCGACGATGTAGTGTGATTTATCACGTGATCTCATAATTACGACGCATATATCGGTGGTCTGTTACGTCACAATGATGTCATATGGGATGTCATCGCGCGATGATGATCTTTTGCATCCGTCGTTGCATGCAGCCGATGCCGACGGTTAATTTTCGCGTTTGATGAGGCATGTGAGGCTTTCGCCTTCATATATAGCGGAGATACAACAGCCAATGTGCTCCTCTTCAAGAAAAGGAGGAAAATAGCCAGCCATTCAGAAAGCGTTCCGTCAAGGAGGTGCAGTCTCTACAATGTTATTCACTGTTTGTTGCGAAGAAGTATTGAAACGACTAGATAGGGAAGAAATTGGAATACAGATCAACGAAGAATATTTCCACGTGCGCTCATTTCTTTATGCTTGTGCGATCTGGCTTCACTCACAAAAACCGTTCACGCCACACGGCGCTGACCAGACCGCAATGTTTGAGAAACTTTGCAATTCTTTCAGACTATTCTGTTACGACTGCGCACAGCCTGCCGTGGTAGCTTAATTAGCACAAACGATGTCGCGCTGCTAAGCTCGAGGTCGCGGGTTCGTTTCCTGGCCACGGCGGCCGCATTTAGACGGGGACGCTAAGTGTAAACAACAACCGAACAACCGTGTACTTAGATTTACGTGCACCTTAAAGAACCCCGCCTTGGTCAGTTGCTTCGCAGCCGCTGGGGACTGAGGGCCGAGGGTTAATTGGTGTATTCATGTGGGAGGTAGTGGCCAAGTACTGCACCAGGGTGGCCAATCCTGCTCTGGTGAGGGAGTGCATTGCTGGCTGTGGTCGCCAGTGAGGCTGCACCCCAGGCCTTTTTTACACAATTCCATCATCACGCGGATTTTTTTTTTTTGAGAGTGAAATAACTAGAAGAATAAGGATGGGATGGGGCTCATTCGGCAATCATTATCAAATCATGAATGGTAGTCTACCACTATCCCTCAAGAGGAAGGTATATAACAGCTGCATCTTACCGGTACTTACCTACGGAGCAGAAGCCTGGAGACTTACAAAGAGGGTTCAACTTAAACTGAGGACGACGCAGCGAGCGATGGAAAGGAAAATGATAGGTCTAACCTTAAGAGACAGGAAGAGAGCAGAGTGGGTCAGGGAACAAACGGGGGTTAAGGATATCATAGTTGAAATCAAGAAGAAGAAATGGATATGGGCCGGGCACGTAGCACGTCGGCAGGATAACCGCTGGTCATTAAGGGTAACTGACTGGATTCCAAGAGATGGCAAACGCGCGAGGGGGGAGACAGAAAACTAGGTGGGTAGATGAGATTAAGAAGTTTGCAGGCATAACGTGGCAGCAGAAAGCACAGGACCGGGTTGAATGGCGAAACATGGGAGAGGCCTTTGCCCTGCAGTGGGCGTAGACAGGCTGATGATGATGATGATAAAGAACCCCAGGTGGGCAAAATTAATCCGGAGTCCCCGACTACGGCGTGCCTCATCATGATATCCTTGTTTTGGCCTTGTGAGAAGCGTCGATGGTCACCTTCACCCTCGTCCACAGTGGCGGTGACATGACTCAGCAGGGAGGGCCATTGCGCATGCTCCCGGATGCGGATATACTGTATAACCGGGTGCAGCGAGCGGCCAGGGGTGAGTGTTCGGCGAACGTTAGCGGAGTGTGTAGCCTATTTATGCGTGGTGTCCGGTGCGCCGGGGCCATGATTAGCGGGACCGGCGCGGAAGTTATGCGAGAAGGTTGTTCTTATGTTTTGTTCTTGTGGCCGTAATGTTAAAGCTTTTACTAATAAATAGTTATAAGTTTGTCCCGCTAAGCGTCCCTTTTGAGTAGACAGCGAACCGCACAGAACTTAAAAACATAGTAATTATTAGGTAAGAATGGGCGCAGGACACGAGTGGTCGGTGTTTATTATTCTGGAGCTGAAACGAGCACCAGCAATAACGCTGGAAAGTCCTATCAAGCAGGTATCAAAGCCGATGCGTTTGACGGACGACTGGGCTGCCCTTGTTGTTTCGTGGGTGTCACTCGCTTGTGCAGTGGGTGCTACTTAATTTTCAGGGCACAACTTCGCGCAAGAAACAGTTTTGTCTTCACCAGTCTGACTGCCGCCTTCTTCAACGTCAGAATCACCTGACAATATCTTAGGAATTTACTGCTTTGCAGAAGACGTCGTACTCTTCAGCAATGACGGCAGCGAATTACAAAAAAAAAAGTCATTGCAATATTAAACCGAAAAAGCGACAAAGCAGGGTTGAAGATGAATATGCAAATGAAAAATATCATGTTAGGTGGGCGGAGCGCACAAGGTCATGCCGACCTCTTCCTTCCTCTAATAAATTCACTCTCTCTCTCCCGCTAGCTGGTCGGGTGGCAGACAAAGCATGTGCGATAGACAACCGGAGCATTGTATCACTAAAATAGTCTGTCTATGTAGCCACGTGTTACTAGGGGAGCCTAGTAACGAAAAGGGGATCCACCAAAGAATAGGGCTTGGTTGGTGAGCCTACGAAAGACGTGCCCAACTCATAACCGGTTAACTTACCCCTGCCACTAAAACGGAAAGTGTATAATTATATATTTCGAGCTGTAACATACGCCGACTTCTTCTTTTACTTTCAATCTTTGTTTCGATCACGCGGCGCCCCGCTCCGAAAGTTTTCCGCACCTAACATGGTTTTACGCTGCCTCCGTGATCAGAGGCATCGCGGGCTTTTTGCACTTAGTCTACTTTTCGCCCTGCTTCTGTGATCGGCCCAACCTTGAGCAACTGACGATGTCATTTAATGACGTCAGCACGACGCCCTCGTTTGCCAGTCTTTGACTGATGCATGATGACGTCATGTGGGGACGTGTCATGACAAAATTTTTCGCATCATTCGTGTAGACGCCGACGCCGCGGGACCCCGACGCCGATGGTCCATTCTCGCGTTTGATCAGACGTGTAAGGCCTTTATAAGCGAAGTGGAGGTGAGAAAAATGTTCCAGGGTCCCTTATGCGCTTGCTTAAGGTGACTCAAAACGAAATATATTTGTTGTAGCTATTTTGCTGAGCACTTGACATACCCACCCAACGTGCACTAATTAACCGCCACTAATATCCATTTTATGATTAACTCAGCACTCAACTAACTTGCTTAATTATAATCATGTAAGTCAATTCCACTAATTAATCACCACTGGTTAAAATTCTTAACGCCTTTTTTTTATTAACTGCGACGCTGTTCTTGGTCGAGCCTTTCATGTCCGGTATCCGTGGTAACGCCATCATCATGTGGGCGTCATCCTGTGGGCATCATCAACGGGTATGCGTCACAGACATTGGGTAAACGCCACTACTCACCACCGGTCCACTAAAAATGAAGGCAACCGTTAGCCCAACAAACGGGTATGTGCCACAGAAAATCTGTGCGGCCTATCACAAAGCTATCACCATCGTAAACGCGTATGTGCCACAGAATTCCGCACAACTTCCACTAAAAAGGAAGAAAATAGTCGAGGTATTCATGTCCACCGCCGTGGTGACGCTGATGATAAACGGGTATGTGCCACAGGGAGTGGGTAAATCTCGCTACTCACCACAGGTTCACTAAAACTACCAGTTATTCCGTGTACGAATACAACCAATGAGCGAAGCTCCTTAGAAATGGGACGCACGCTTCGTTTCATTGTCCAAGCAAAAGACCAACCGCAGGGCAGACGACAGGGTGAAGCGATGGTTTCGCGCGTTCGCCGGTTTGAGGGGGAGAAGGCAGAGTCGAAGAAAGAGGGAGAGGGAGACTAATCTGCCTTCGTTTCGCATGTGTTCGTATTCTCGCGCTTTGCGCATCGTGCAGACGCCATCGGCGTTCCCAGCGCTCATAAAGCTCATTTATCCTCCCGCGTGAGGGGGAGACGACACTGCTGGCACCGTGCCAGGGAGCTTCAACGGCGACGGCGATGGCGGGGTGCCGGCCTAAGGAGCTTCGCTCCTAAAAATGAAGAAGAAAACTCGTCAAGAAACGGGAATTTGCCACTGTCTGGCCTGTAAGAAAACTGTCATCACCATAAAGGAGTATGTGCGATATAAATTAGGTAAATCCCACTACTTCACACTTGTAGAAATGCGTTAGTCTGACGAAGGGAAGGCCGCCAGCTTCCCTGTTTCATCAGTGTCCGCGAAGCATAGCTGGTTGGACTTTTCGGATACATTTGAGATGGTCACCCAAATGGCTGGGACGTTTGGCATGGCATGACTCATTATCAGACACGGTTACAGCACCGAGACGAAAACACGAACGCGAAAATTCAGGATAGGCGCCAGTCCAGTTCATTTGATGCTTTCATATTTTTTTTTCAGCCAAGGGAACGCTGAAAAAAACGATGTGAACGTGCACTTCGTGCGCCTGAATCCCCGAAGTAAGCGATTGTTAATTTTGTGATACACTTAATTTTTTTAGCGGTGAAGCTGTTAAGCTATTGATAACTTGTGCCCTGTCGTGGAAAACTGAACAGGTGGGTATGCGCCACAGTAATTGAGCAAGTGCCACTACCGTGTACCGCAGCTGCGAGAGTTAAACGAAAACTCTACTCGGCGAAGTGGCACACGTGAGAAAGATGAGAGAGATAAAGACAGATGTGGAAAGGAAGGGAAATAGAGACAGAAAGGAAGCGGTATAAAAAAATCACAGCATATCCACGGAGTGAATGATGATGAGTGGCCGAAGCTCTGGAGGTTCATCGGTAAACTGAATCTTCAGTTAATTTTCGTCCAGTACATCATCAAAGACGTGACAAACCTGTGTGTATATATAAAAGAAATTTTATTTATTCGTAAATGGTAGCTAGACGTGGCTTCTGGTCCCCCCTTCATTATAAGGGCTTTATGGTCGGTGAAGTGGAGGGATAGGGGTTCTTATATGGCTCCGTAGATGATTCCTAGAGGGGAGAGAGGGGGTGAGCGTAGAGGAGAGAGAGGAGGAGAGGACGCACATCCGCTATGGGGATGTGGAACGCGGACGCCACTCCGTAGAGTAGAGGATTCCTAGAGGAGAGAAAGGGGGGTGAGCGTAGGAGAGGACAGAGAGGGGACGCGCGCGCCGCTCCCGTACAGTAGAGGATTCCTAGAGGAGAGAAAGAGGGTGAGCGTTGGAGAGGAGAGAGAGGGGGGAGGGGACACGCATGCTCTGGAGGGGTGTAGGACGCGGACGCCGCTCCGTACAGTAGAGGATTGCTAGAGGAGAGAAAGGGGGTGAGCGTTGGAGAGGAGAGAGAGAGGTGGAGGGGACACGCATGTGCTGTGGGGTGTGTGGGACGCAGGCGCCACTCCGTAGAGTAGAGGATTCCTAGAGGAGAGGAAGGGGGTGAGCGTCGGAGAGGAGGACGCGCATGCACTGTGGGGGGTGTGGGACGCAGCCGCCGCTCCGTAGAGTAGAGGATTCCTAGAGGAGAGAAAAGGGGTGAGCGTAGGAGAGGAGAGAGAGGTGGAGGGGACGCGCATGCGCTGTGGTGGTGTGGGACGCGGGAAGGAGGGACGGACTAAGCCCCCTCCAAACACATGCAAGCAATATTAAGGAATGGGGTCAACCTGGGCGACAGACACCACCTGCCTAGCCATTGCTAAGCAGCCTCTCTGTGCTCTCGGCCATGACTCAAGGAATGGGGTCAACCTGGGCGACAGACACCACCTGCCTAGCTATTGCTAAGCAGCCTCTCTGTGCTCTCGCCCATGACTCTGATGACTGTGATAGGGTTGACGGCCTTCATATTACTACAGCGTTCTGGTTCGCATAATGGTTGCTTCTCTACTTCATGAAAGTGGCCGGACGCAGGACGGACATAGCCCCCGAGCATAAGATGCTTTGCATCTAAAAAAATTCCCCGTCCGGCAGGACGGACATAGCCCCGAGCATAAGATGCTTTGCATCTAAAAAAATTCCCCATCTCCCGCTAAAGGGAACCATGTGTGGATGCGAAGCAGCGGGGATATAATTAGCTTGAGCGGGAGGAACGTCGCCGCTCTCATTTCAAGGCAGCGGTCCGGGCGCTCATCGCGGCGCTGTACAGGAGAGAGAATGAGGCGCGCGCTCTCCATCATTTTCATACCGCGGAACTACCGTGGCGCCCCCCAGCGGAGTATGCAGCTGTCACACCACCTGGCGTGCGCGCCGCTCCGTAGAGAATTCCTAGATGAGAGAAAGGGGGTGAGCGTAGTAGAGGAGAGAGAGGGGGGAGGGGACGCGCATCCGCTGTCGGGGTGTGGGACGCGGGGGGCTGCTCCGTAGAGTAAAGGAGGATTCCTAGAGGAGAGAAAGAGGGTGAGCTTAGGAGAGGAGAGAGAGAGAGGGGGGGAGGGGACGCCCATGCGCTGTGGGACGCGGGCGCCGCTCCGTACAGTAGAGTATTCCTAGAGGAGAGAAAGGGGGGGGGAGCGTAGTAGAGGAGAGAGAGAGAGGGGGGAGGGGGACGCGCAACTACTGTCGGGGTGTGGGACGCGGAGGCCGCTCTGTAGAGTAGAGGATTCCTATAGGATGAGCTTAGGAGAGGAGAGAGAGAGGGGGGAGGGGAGACAAGCATGCGCTGTGGTGGTGTGGGACGCATGAAGGACTAAGCATCCGCAAGCACATCCAAGCAAGATCAAGGAATGGAGCCAATCTGGGCAACAAACACCACCTGCCTAGCCATTGCTAAGCTGCCCCTCTATGCTCTGGGCCATGACTCTAGTGACTGTAGTGGTGGTGGACGGCCTTATTGTACTACAGTGTTCTGCTTGACATAGATGGCCGACACCGCCTGCGGAACGCTCTGCTTCCTCGGTGCACACGATGGGAACTAGAGGTGGTCTGGAACGCGCTTATTCTTCATGGTCATCAGCGTCATCGTCATCATTATCACGAGATACTGCCGGTTACGCCTGACGCGGGACAAGGTTAGACTAAGAGGAGCTTCGCCCCTAAAAGAGAGACAAGGAAAAATAGAGAAGAATAAGGACATAAAAAGTTAGCGAGACATAGTAAGAGAAAGAGATAGAAAGAAATAGACACGAAAAAGAAATAGAAAAAACAGAGAGCAAAGCAAAAAATTGAAAGAAAGAGAAAAACAAAGAGAAATGAAGATATATTATAGAAAGACGCAGAGAGCAAGAGATAAAAATAGAGATAAATAAAAATAGAAAGATTGAGAAAGAGACAGAAATAGATAGAGAGAGAAAGAAAGAAAAGAATAGAAAGAAAGAAATTGAAAGGAACATACCCAAAAGAGAGATACAACAAAGTGACAGAAAGGGAAAGAAAGAGAAGAAAGAAAGAAAAAATTAACGGAAACAAGGAAGCCCACTCAGCTCCGCTTTTACTTCAGGCTTGGCACCACTAATGCGAAGTTGCCTTCATTGTTTTGCTACACGCCGGCTTTCGCCACGTGGTCCTCTTCAGAAGGCATTTAAGGCGTTCATCTAAATGATATCGCTTCACAAATTAAGACCCCTGGTCTAGGCGGTTGCTATGAATTCCGAGCATTGTGTTCAGGAAACCGATATGCGAGTGGAGGGGCAGTTCAAACTTAGAACACGTACGCTGGGATTTGCTTTTCTGATGTGTGTTGAGCTGCATTCAAGCCCTACCAGTGTATTGTTTCCGAGATCCGGTTCTTCAAAGATGACATATTTGCCAAGTTTGTTGGACCCGAATCTTCACTTTAGCTACTGATCTAAACAGTTCTGAATATTATTCGTGCGTCTTATTATGTGGCCAGGCAAAAGTTGTAGCAATAATTGTTTAAATCACACTGCTACTGAAATGTAATAAATATATTGTGATCGTTTGACGCAGGTTTTACAGCGAAAGCTCTATATGGCTAGGCAAAATGAAAAACCGTTCGCCACAAGTTTCGATAATGGTCTCCATTGGCTGCGCCGTCAGTTTACGTCGTTCTCTACGTCACACTCAAGCGCGCGCGTCATTGGCAGCGCCGTTAGGGACGCCATTCTCTGCGTCGTACCCAAGCTCGTGTGCCATTGGCTGCGCCATCAGTGACGTCGTTCATCCCTTCGCAGCCGCGCCGCTGAGCCCGCGCGCGGCAGTTTCAACTTGCAACTTCCACATGGGGAAGACACGGATTGTACGAACGCCCGAGCAGCAGAGAACTTTTAAAGAACCAGCGCCGACAGCTGATCCGTGAGAGAATTCATGTTCGCCGAGCCGATACAGCAGTCCGGGCACAGGAACAGGCCCGGGTGGCGAAGTGAAAGCAGCAGCTGCGCACCATAGATGCAGCCTTCCGAGCCGAATGCAAGCGACAACGGCGAGACGAGGAAATGGCGTTGAGGACAGAGTAGCGTCAACGTGGCAATGGCGGGAACGTGTTCGCCGGGACCAACGCCCGCTTTCGGCGGGAGTTTCTCGAGCGGCACTTTGGCTTTGGCGGAGACGTCTGCAACCACCCTTGGCTGCACGTTTCAGCTTCGCTGGACAACCATGCGCGATGTGCTTGGTGGTTGTTTTGACAACACAGTCGCAAAAGGTTAGAAAATAATTTAGTGGACGGAAAAATTCGTAAGAAGGGGGGTGGGTGCTGGACGTTTCGACAAGTGGGCTTGTCTTTTTCAATAATATATATAATACCCGGGTTTCACATCCCAAGACTTCATTATGATTATGAGGGACGTCGTAATGGAGGGCTCGGGAAATTTCGACCATCTGGTGTTCTTCAACCTGCACTGACATCCCACAGTACACGGGCATCAACCATTTCGCCTCCACCGAAGTGCGACCGTCGCGGCCGGGGTCGAACCCGCGACCTTCGGATCAGCAGCTGAGCACCTTAAAGGCCAACTCCGGCGATTTTTTGACCGTGTCAGGGTAATGGTGCTTTTATGTTCCTGAGACATTCTTGTCACGCGCCCGATAGCTGAAATGCTCAGCAAATTCGAAAATAATTTTTAATAAGCAAAAAGGCGCAATACCGAAACCGAAACCCAACCGAGTGTAATGTCTACGTATGACGTAGTAGTTTGTTACGAACCGGAAGTCGTGAAGGTATGCTGGTCCCGCCGGCGTGGAATATCGCACGCTCTTTCACAGAGAACAGAAAATCGCGTGCCAAACCAGCGAAACGCCGGCCAAACACCGTCAGCCTTGTGGCCAGCACAATATACGCTGTAGCGGCCAAAGTTAGCGAACCCACCGGCTGCGTCACTTCCGTCGACCGGCAAACCAACACGTCACACACGCAATGTTGCCAATAATTGTGGGAAGCCGGGTGGCCGTTTGCAGACAATCTTTAAAATTCATTTGCAAACAATCAGCGCATCTCTCAAGCTTGAAATTTCGCATAAATGACGGAAATGTGCAAAGGAACGTACCCAGCGAATTTCATTGAGATCCATTGACCTCGAAAAATCGCCGGAGTTGGCCTTTAAACACTGATCCATCGTGGCGGACTTATCTTTTCCAAGGCTACAACTGATTTCCTTAGAGCTTGTGTGTCTACGCTTCGTACCCTCTCCTCCAATCCCAACAAAGGAGGAAAAGAGGGCAACTGCAAAAGTGGGGGAGGGGCTAGGGAACAATGAGAGGACGTCGTAGCGAATTGGGTGAGTGAGAGGGACGAATGGATTCCGTGAAAAAGAAAGTGGGGTTGGGGAGGGGGGCTGTACACGTGTCGCTGAATTATGGTGTCCGAAGAAAACACCACTTAATTAGAATTTCTTAGTTAGAAGTTAGAATTAGTTAGAAATCAGAATTAGTGAGAAATTCCTCGAAGAAGGATTGAACACTTTCGGTTTCCGTTGGGTATGTACCATATCGCATGGACGCAAGAGCCCCTTTTGAAAGGTTTATACCTGCTGGCTGGAGTGTATTAAACTTGTGAATAAGGTACGGCTGTATAGTCTCACGGGGACCGGAAGTTTTACTGAAGGATGTATTGAATTGAATTGAATTGAAATTTATTGACGTAAAAGAATTTGCAGAAAATACAATATTGTAGCTGATGCATTGAGGTCGGTTGAGGTGGTCGAAGCTGTGGCCTGCTACATTAAAATGCTATGCGACAGCTTTCGGTAATTTCTTCGCCGTGTCAGCGTGATGCCCTTTTAATCTAACATTAGCAGGCTGTCCTGTTTCGCCAATTTAACGTTTGTGACAATATGAACGTTCGATCATGTAGACAATGTTTGAACAAGTGCAGGTAAAGCTGTATTTTATATGATGTTCATAATCACTTCCGGCGCTTCTAACTATAACGTCATCTTGAAGGTGTTTACAAGTGTTGCATCTCGGACGAGAACAAGGTGTTATGTGGGTAGCAGAATGAGGGTTTATTTTAGCATGCACTTACATGTCCTTAAAATTCCTATTGCGGCGATACACGACCTTTGGGACTTCGGGAAACGCGTTTCTAAGGCGCTCGTTGGTAGTTAATATTGGATAATACTTGTGGAGGATATCATTTATGTTTGGAAGCGCATTAGGAGTATTTGGTTATAAATGCTAGCGGCTTGTTGGACTGTGGTGTGCGAGCTCTTTTGGCTAGCGTTGATTTCCTATCTAAGTTACGTGCTGCGTTGTAGACCTTGTTTAGGGCGTCGTGCGGGCAATTTCTTTCAACATTATGTTTCCTTTAGGTTGTCTTAGTGGTGAACGTAGTCGCCGTCATTACTACATGTCCTTGTTATACGCCTCGCCTGTCTCACAAATATCCCCTTGTTTGCAGGGTCGTGTGTGCTGACTAGTGTAATCTAGGTATTTTAACACGACAGCGTTAAAGAGCTCGTTTCGCAGAGATTCCTGCATCGGCGTCGGTGTCGTTGTCGGCGTCGTTCGTTGTGAGCGAAAAATCATCATCTTCTCTGTGACCGAAAAATCGAGAAAGATGCAAATAAAATAAACAATAAAAATTTCCGGGTCCGAGTGAGGATCGAACACAGGCCGTCTGCGTGGCAAGCACGGTGTTCTACCACACAGCCACGCTTCTGCTTGGAACTACGAAAATAACTTCCTCTGCTTGGCAATGCAGTGAAAATAACTCGTGCTTTACAAACACACGCGTCCTTTATACAGGCGTCACAATACAACATGTAATATCGCAGTAATATTGCGTGGTACAAGCGCACATTGCCATCGGGCGTCAGAACATGTGAATATCATAACGACATCCTGGTTCAAAGCCGGCCACCCATTAGAAAAGGCACACACGTTACTACGTGTATTCCCTAAGACCACGTAGTGGCTGCATAGCAAGTTCGAAAACATTTCACGCTCATAATTGCTCGTGATTTAAAGCATGCTACCCATTACACAGTATGTACTAATTGATTGAAGTACGCACTAGGGACAGGATATCGCTATGGCGTTCAACTCTTAACGGTGAAGCTTAAGGGTCCCGAAATTTTTTGGCTGTCTGTTGGTTTTCTGTAGAGCGTAATCTTTAATTTTCGCCTTTCAATGGATAGCATCACGTCTAGGAAGTTCATTTCACTGGAAGAATGGTGCATAGTGAAGTTAATACTAGAGTGAAACTTGTTACAGTGGTCAATGAATGTGTTTAGTGCTCTTATGCCCTGTTCCCGTATAATAAATATGTCGTCTATGTAGCGGAGATAACGAAGCGTATACACACACAAGCGCTAAGGAAATCAGTTACAGGCTTGAAAAAGACAAGTCCACTTGTCGAAACGTCGTCTCCAGAACAAACCCCCTGTTTACGAATTTCTCATCGCAAGCTTCCATCTTCCCCTTCTTGCCTTTCTTTTAGTGGACGGGGTCACGTTTCTAACAAACGATATGTGATTTGCGGGTGACCTGAGCGTTTCGCTGCTATCATCTACAGTAATAGCAGCAGCACGTGGATAAAGTGCAGTGTATTACAGCAGCAAACTTAAACCATCGAGCATTTCTTGGGTCACCAAACGACGACAAAAATGCCAAGCTGGTAAAAAAGTGCGTTGAATTTCCAATATTGCTTTTCGTTTTGCTATGTTGGTCTTGTACATTGAGCGTTCTAAATTATTCCGCAAGTTTATTGGTACCTCTTGCAGCTTTGATTATTAGTTATTAGTTGATAAAGAGTACAAATCCTCACAGTCTCAGCACTGCAGACTTGTGAAAAATTAAGTCCACTGAAAGGAACTCATCTAATTACAGGTGGAATCAGTGTTCATGTGTCCGAGCTTCAAAGAATCGCAGTTCTTTATTGGTGTATACTTAGCTGCAACAAATGACATTTTTATAATGATAAGGTAAATCTTTTATTGCACATTGACTTGAGAGGCTAGGTTTCGATTAATGGAAGAACTTATTTGATTGCACAATAAAACGATGCCTATCTGAGATGGCTTCTGGCATGGAATAGGTAGGCGAAGAAAAAAGCAAAACAGCGCCTTTATTTTCTGTCGTGTCTGCAGAATTCCAGTGTTCATTTAGTGTAACGGTTTTCCGGATAAACCACCAGAAATAGCGGCACCACCGCGCGCACCAGCACCAACGTTGCCAGCAACATTAGCGCCGGCGCCACCGTCTATGCCACCAATGACGCCGCCGCCTGCGTTGGCATGTCCTGCCAGATTTGAACTTATGCCTGAGTCAACTCCGACGTTGAGTCCAAGATTAAGATTACTATTAACGCGTAGGTGACCTCGAGTTCCACCACGAAGTCCACCACTGCCTCCTAAGCCGCCACGAATTCCACCACCAAGCCCGGCTCCTACTCGTCCACCCAACCCTCCATGAGCACCGGCTCCCAAGCCTGCACCCGCTCCTATTCCAGCTCCAAAGCCAGGTGCATAGCCCCAACCGTTGTAGCCAAGTCGTGAGAGCAGCCCCTGGTCGCGCTGCATACGACGCAAAAGCCGTCTGAGCTGGCGGTCCCTATGCCTTAGCCTGCACCTTTCGCGCAAACTAAGCGCACCATAGTCGATCGTGCCTAAGCCGCCAGGATATCCATATAATCCATACGAAGGCCCTCCATAGCCTACCAGGCCCCCCTGAAAGCCCAGCGCCGCTACCGATACCTGCGCCAAGACCTCCAAGGGCACCCGCCGCCGCTGCCCCACCAGAAGGAGCGCCCCCGGCAAGACCAGCACTTCCAGATGCGGTTGCTCCTCCATAGGGAACACCTAGGCCACTTGCCCCTAAACCGATGCCTGCACCTAGGCTGTTGCCGTAGGCTCCGCCTATGCCTCTGCCTTGGTTGAGGCTGTAGGGTACAGCGACCAAACTGCCTAGGTTATTACTATAGGCTCCACCCAAGCCGCCGCCTGCGCTGGTACCGTATATTCCATTACCACTCGTAGTATAGGTGTACGGCGCACTTCCAATGCCATAGCCTGAGTATCCAGCAGAAGCTGCGCTTAAGGGGACACCGTAGTTGCCTTGTGAATTTCCGCCATTTTGAGAACTTCCACCACTTGAACGGGTGAAGATAGCCGTTCCTCCATAACCGCCGCCGACGCTTGCAGTTCCTGCACCAGTCGTGCCTGCAGAGAAAGAGGACCTTCCATAAACACAATTGTACATATGTTCAGCTTAAGAGCCTAAGCATTTATCTGAAACATTTATCTTATAACGAAAAAGTAGACAGTGGGTGTGATACGTGTTGTATTTTCTGATCAGAAGTAGACACGCTTAGATCAGATAACGTCATACCTTTAGGTTCGGTAACTTTCTGAATCCAATATTCAGCAAAGGTAGGGACGTTTAGAGGTATAAATATACAGGGTGTTTCAAGAAATGTGTCCACTATTTTTTTTAAAAATCAGCAAAATGCGGTATTTGCTCGCTGTCTTCAAAACTGCTTGTTCTGTAGCGGCAGGCATCTTAAGATGGCTGAAGACATGATTTGGGACAGTAATTAAGAAAGTTAAATTAATTAACTTTTTAATTAGCAGAGTTAGGCGGTTAAGTCGAATGGGAGAATTGAAGTCCTTCATGCGAAGAACCCATTTCAGCTTTGGGATTTTGAAAAAGCGGCATCTATTAATTATTGTGGCGTTATGAAGTTCAGGCAAATTCAATGGCGAAACCGAAACTCAAGCACTGATGAGCGCAACAAGCAGACGACTAGAATGACGTTACTGTTCAAGACAACGGTTACAGAGGTACTGTGCTTCCCCGTTCGTTAACGTATGTGCGTCATGCGTGCTACTACTGCAAGCGCAGCCCACACATTCACACCAAGAAGTCGGTTGATGGTTGATATAATGACGTTCACTCATTGTGGACGTCTCAGAAGAATGTGGCAGTTGCGCTCTTCCGCGTTTCGGTTTCGGTTTAGCCGCTGAGTTTGCCTGAACTTCATTACGCCACAATAGTTAACAGACAATGCCTTTTCGAAATCTCAAAGTTGAAATGGGTTCTTCGCATGAAGGACTTCCATTCTCCCATTTGACTTAACCGCCTAACTCTGCTAATTAAAAAGTTAATTAATTTAACTTTCTTAATTACTGTCCCAAATCATGTCTTCAGCCATCTTAAGATGCCTGCCGCTACAGGACAAGCAGTTGTGAAGACGGCGAGCAAATACCGCATTTTGCTGATTTTTTAAAAATAGTGGACACATTTCTTGAAACACCCGGTATAATTTATGGGGTTTCATGTGCCCAAGCCATGATGTCATTATGAGGCACGCCGTAGTGGGACACTCTCAGTTCAAGTTTGACCACATGGTTTTTTTTAACGCGCACCTAATTACAAATACGCGGGTGTTCTTCCATTTTAGCTCCCCCCCCCCCGAAATGCGGCCGCCGTGGCCGAGAAAGAAACTCGGTATGCAGGAATTACTGTAGTACGTCGTCGCACAACAGCATAGAAAGCTAAGCGTTGAAAAATAAACTTCATCTACTCTTTTTCTTGAAAAGAAAACATCAGTTTTCTAATCATTTCGAAATAAAAGGCGCAAAGAAGGCGATAGACGACAAGGGAGACGCACACACGAAGGGCGCCCTGTGTGTGCGTCTCCTTTTTCGTCCGTCGTCTTCTTTGCGCCTTTTATTTCTAATCATGCTACACCAACACTCGGTAGATATTGACAGGCAATGACGACGTCATATTTTTCCGTTGTTTTTTTATCAATAAATTATTGACTGAATTATACTTTACACAGCTTCGTAATTTCAGGGTGAGGAAAAGGAGATAAGCCAGAACTACCGAAAATCGTTATCTGTGGTGAAAGAGAGGTCATAGTACAGAGAAAAGGTCAGAATGTGTTTGACTGCCATCTTTTAGTAATTGGTTTTCGGTTGTGCCAACCATGCTGCACTAAATAAAGTAACGGCTCGAGTAAGGGGTTTGCGATGAAATGCAAAACACATGCGCATTATATCCAAGTACTTTTTATTTTTAGCTGGCGAAAAGAAGTGGACCGCTCATACGGGTTTCTCATTCAGCTGGTGACTTTCTAAGAAGTTATAACTTGTCAAAACTACTCCACGGTAGACAAAGCATTCTCACAATCGCCACGGGCATTGCATTTGTGCAACTTGAAGATATTAGACAGCGCTAACAATTCGACTAGGAGAGAATGTGCGGAAAAAAGAGCCCACCGGAAAGAAATGAAAGCTCTCTGGAGATGCCCTTAACAATATTTGGCCCTGCGCACACACATAAACAACTATGATACAGTTCTTACACTTGTTTTAACTTTCAGTTTCGCCCATGGTGTACCTTACATAACAAAAGCAGGCACTATACAAGCGCCAATTCTGAAGAGCCAGAAGTTGTCACGGATTATCTGTTATTATAGCTTGCTCTGGTTTTTCCTAAATAAAAGTATGGCCGTACTTCCAAAAACAAACTTGATAGCAAGCGACTTGTTTTTGTAAGCTATACAGGTGCACAAAGCAAACACATAAATACTGATAATCTGTACCCTAAAGAACCGTCAGTTTACTGACTTTAAAGTAGAGAGTGACCAAATTTCCTAAATTTTTTCTGAAACACGCCTTAACAACCTTTCTGTGATGCATGAAGCACAGAAAATGGCGCGACAAGCTTCTCTAAAAATGAGCAATATAATTTCAAACTAAACGTCAATGCTCATAGCTTCAACGAGGACTCTTTGGTCATAAACTTCGCATAGGAATGAATTACCTAATGTGGGTTTCATGTACTTCAGCTATGCAGACTGTTAGGGCATTATCACTAAATGTAGCGCAAAAAACATTTAATTAATGGAATCTTACCAACTCGCCCAACAAGACACCCTTCTGATGTGAGGGTATTGCTGGCGAAAAAAAAGGCATTTTATCAGGCACGCGTACAGAGAAACTACCGTGCACGGGAAAAATGAAATGTTAGACATTAACACACAACGTGCCGCGAATGGGCAATTTTTCTTAGTTACCGAAAATGGCTTAATGAACACCGCTCAATTTCGAAATAAATCTCTCCTGTGCACTCTGACTAGATTTGATGGTCTGGTTTTTGCAGTAAAAATATCTTCAGAGCTTGGCGCGTAGGAGTTTTTGCAATACGCTACGGCGTCTGATCTAGGTGTCCTCCTGTAGACACGACGCACGATACGTATAAATCTTCTAGAGTAATTCTTTGTCTCTCTTTTGCGGTGCTTCTTTCTTCCCATGCGCTGGGTAGATGGAATGGTAAAGTCTAGTTAACTTCTCTTTAGTTCCTTCAATCTTTCTTTCTTTCTTCAAAAAACATGAAAATAAGATGTAGAAATCGCACAAAAATAATACAGTAGTCCTTTACTGATATAGAAGAAAAAAATAAACACACGCACATCTACGAACCGACTAATACGAAACACTGGTGCATTCCTACATACCTGCAAGTGAGGCGCCACTTGAGCTCTGGGCATTTCCGCAGGCAGCTGTGATTACATTTTGGTGAGTGAATATGAATGTTTCATAGGTGCAGCTATATTATGAAGGAGTACATGATTCATATCAATGTCGAAACTGTAATTTCTGGAACGTACTTATTTTATCTCGTGCTGTTGTTTCTGTCTAAATGCGCGTTAAAGCAACCTTGTCAGAAAGAAATTTTGGACGGAACCGCATTGCGTTGCGGAGAACAATATATTGATTTATGAAAACTTTCTCATTTTACTATTTTCATTGTACAGGGAAATTCTGCTGCACGTGCTCTAATTATCCAGTCTGTGTCTTGGTCCCTTTGTCCCACGAAGTTTACGAACTTTTAACCACCGGCAAAATATACTTTATAAGGTGAAAAGCTGCATTAGGAAGTGCATGCACGCTTTTAGTTATTAGAAGTACTCCGAAATTCTGATAATACCAATGGAGAAATACAGTATGTTAAGGAACCTGAAGATTGTGTCAGTGAGATAGGCAAAATCTGAAAGTGGGTGACGGATTTATTTCAGTGCGGTAGAAGAAGCCAGACGGAGAGCTATTGCTCACAGGTGACGATCAGCAACTCTGCAGTTTCCGTCCTTCCGAGTGAATTATCAGAGATATGTAGAGAAAATAATTAAAAAATATCAGAAAAGCAAGCGCTTCTTTTCGATTTGTTGCTTTGTACATGTCACTCACTTCGTAATTGGCTGCCAAAAGAAAACCTTATTGCCAAGGTAAATTTAGTATCCTCGAGCATCTACAACTCACAACTGAGGAGCTTTCTTTTTCAACAGGTGGCGCTTTTTTTTAGCAAGTGTAGCTTTTCGAAACAATACAACGAACTTTTAAAACGTATAAGAGGGGGGGGGAAGAGGGAGGGAAAATGCAAAAAAAAAAAGCTTTACTGGTCGGCCATGTTTAAACTCGTGCTACAGATTTGGAATGGGTGCCGCATAAGAAGTATGCATAATGGGTGCCGCACCGGAATTACACCTAAGTAATTTCACCCGCGAAGTCGAAGGAATTCATAGCATGAGCATTTTTCCCCTTCATTGTATAGGAGTGATTCAATACCGTACCATATTTTTCAAGAAAGTGCCAATCGCGCTGTTTCACTAATTGAGGAAACGAAAAATAAGTTGTACAGTAATACATCGTTTGTTGATGAATACAGCCTCATTTTTGAACTGGGATGAAATCAGAAAATTTCAGAAATCTCGGAGTCCATAGGAACAAAGATAACTATAGGTATCACGTACCCAGAAGGCTCAGTGCTGTCGTGGCGAGAAGAACCAATGTCATTGTGAAAATGTTAGTGCCGATCTAGAGATGGGATTTTTAAAGTGTCTCGCCGGATTTATATGCAGGCGCAACGCGAACCATTTAGGATTTTAGAGATAAAGCCTATTATTCTGTCAGTATTGTTACTGCAAGAGAGTCGAACGGTGTGCGCGTCATTCTCAACGCAAAAGCTCTTGTCGGAAAAAATTGTCACTGAGATGCAGATGCAATCACCAGCTTTCTCGACCAAGGACGTTTAAGCGATCGCTAGACTTTGCTGTTGGTCCTGCTCTTTTATAGAAAACCTTATTTCTCCAGAGGCTTTGCTGCGAACGATTCGCATGTGATGTGAGACTCCTCACACTGGCGAAGCCCTTTCGATACCGTGTTTTACGAGGCGAATGGGGCGTCTAATACAAGTTATAACGAAGTGAAGGGGAAGAAGGAAATCAGAAGGGCTCGTTGTCTGATGGTCAGGATCATGTTGAAATTAACAGGCTATGAGAGCTGAGAAAATCGGATGAGAAATTACTTCATTCTAACTTAATCTTTTAAGGCCCAGTGCTTCCAAATCATAAGATCTGTAGGTCAGTGGGAAAGCTCATCGCAAGAAAAAAAAAAGTTTTTTTCCCGCTACAATTCCCGTTTCGCATCTACTCTGCATAACTGGCGACTTGGTAGGCTAAAAGAAAAGTCGGATCGCTTGCGCTATCCCCGTAATTTGCTGAGCTGGCTTCTATCATGGTTTAGAGGTAAGGCATTTATGTAAGTTCTTATAATGAAAATTCCGACACTGAATATTTTATATCATGCTATGACATCGAAATCATTTCGGTAAAAAATAATGACCAGTATTTAAGATAATAATAAATAATATAATTATTAAGTTATTTAGATCGCAAATATACTTTGATTTAGGTGTATGCACACATTTTTTTTTTATATTGTTGGACATTCATGATCATGCGGATTTGAAAAAGTAAACACAAGTTGGTTTCGTGTAACAGAAATAATTTGGGACAGAGAGTTAACGGCATGAAGAAACGATGAATAAAGGAAGTCAACGTGCCTGAGAAAAAAAAAAACGGAGACAGATGGCAGACGAACGAAGCTCTTCGCATTTTGCGTGCGATACTCTCTCCTTTGAGGTACTCTTTCCTTACTACTTTCTCGGGTACTCGTGCTAGCTGAAACTAATGCTGGCGGGTTAGGCAGAGCACCACTCACGGCTGTGGCTTTGGAAAGGGCCATAAGCTGTTGTTACGGAACACGAAACTCTCTCCCCCGCCCCCCAGACCACGACATGTTTTCGTGCTGTAATGCACCGGCGACCAAGATAACCACTTGTGCCGAAAATTATCATGGATTTTTTCTAGAATTGCTTTTCGCACTGAAAAAGACACTTCGCGTGAGCGTTGGGCCCTTCGCCTTGGAACATGCCCGGTAGCCCACTATAACCTCGAACATTTGGTACACCCCACTTTATTATGTTCCGCAATCCGTGTGCATTGTTTAACTATTTTCCTTATTAACAAATCTTAGTGGTACTACTTGCTAATACGAAAGCGGCACAGCACACTACATACCCAGTGGAAAGGCTAGTAGATGGGCGGGCACAAGGAGCTGGTGAGTAGACAGAATTCGCAGTTCTGCGCTGCAGTGTGGAAGACCAGAAGATGAATGGACTTGAATAATTCGTATGAGTGCTCAGGCTTACGTGTAAATGCGCTGAACGTTACCTCACACTTTTTGAATTGCTTCTGCAACTGTGCACATTTCTTGGAAGAGGTTATTCAAACGATGGGAATAAGTTATAGCACGCAAGAAAAAGCGCATACGGTGTATCTTTTATTGTATTACCATTTACAATAGAGTTTTGTCTATAACTGTGTCATGGAACTAAAAATTGCATACCATTTGGAGTGAATTTTACTGGACTGTTAATGTAGATGCAGAGTTGAGAACACGAATAAATGTAAAGATGCCCAAGTGCACAGATCGATATCATCAGGCCTGAGTTTGCTACACTATTTTCTACGATATTTTTACATCCAGTTATCCAGTTTTCTAAATGATTTTGTGGCGTGTCATAGTGACATACCGCTAACGTATATATACGAACTTTCACATGGTGTACGGCTTTCGTACTCGAAGGTTGTAATAAGACATATTTCCAAAGTAATATACAAAGCATGCATTCTGAATGCGGTGCATGATAGATCTTAAAGGGGCCCTGCAACACTTTTCCAAGTAGCCCTGGAATGGATTCACTGAAGGAGCTTATTGCCTCACGAATTCATTGCCGCGAAAATTTTTGGAATCCGTCCAGTACGAGTGGAGTTGCAAAGATTTCTCGCACGCTGCAATTGCATTCTCTCTTCTCTCGTCCCGTCGAAAGCGCTGGAAGCTAAGCAGGGAGGGGTGGCACGGCGAAAGAAAATACGTCACGCGCGCCTCGTGATCTTGAGCACTTTTTCTCTTTCTTTTTTTTGTTCGAATACGCGAATTTTCATTGCGATCGCGCGCGCACGCGTGGACAAGTCGCGGCCTCCCGCGGCGGCCTCCGTAACTACTGAGCGCGCCATGCTCAAATCAGCCAATGGCTGATACAAAAAAAATCTCTCGTCGGTGACGAGCGATTTTTGGGTACGCAACGTCATTTGTCGAGAGAAGAGAAAGCAATTTCTGGCTGACTTTGAGAATTTATTGTGAATTCCACGCCGCGTGCTGCGCTATAATATTTGGCTCGCGTGTTCTCGAGAGCCTGGACTACCGATCGGCAGCGTTTTCTGAGCATGCTCAAAAAGTGTTGCAGGGCCCCTTTAATTGAACTGCTGAAATGCTGGAGAGGATAATGGGAGAAATATTTGTTGGCAAGTGTGTTACGTAGTAACGCTGTGTCGCTGGAATGTAAATTTTTTCACTGGAATGGAATGCCCCTAAAATGAAGTGATGCTTTGTGAATGAGCTTCCAGGATAATACTTGGTTTCCAGAGTGGCGTGTACTTTCCTTGTACGCATGCAACCATGCATGCATCGTGGCGCACTTTAATTGCGGTTTCACGCAATGAATTTCTAGCAAACAATACATGCAAACAGAACTACTAGGGCTCCAAGAATTAGCTCCCATGGGTACTCGTGGGTTCGTGGCGTTGCAAACAGTTTTAACTTTTTTTGGGAGTTTATTGGCCTTGTTGCTAGCGAACATCACAAAGGTAGCGCGCAAGAACCTCCTCAGAAGGAGGCTTCATTTACATGTAAAGTGGTTGCTTGGGCGTGTTGGTAGGATATATTGGAGGGAAACAGCGCGAAAGACGAAATACCAGGCAGAGAAAGACACAACCAACAGCGCTGACTTACAACAAAAGTTTATTCGTCAAACCACGCATTATATACTTGCGCAGTTGAAAACGAAAACAAGAAACACAAAACATGACAAATCGAAGATAAATTAACAGCATCATCACCGAAAAGCATGCTCATTGCGCGTGCAGTCATTCTGATAGAAAGATAACCTCCTTTTCTGACAAGGCCACTGAAGGCCTGCTCACGCGTGCATAACCCAGCCTAGCTATTTCCAGGGCCTCCAGTATTTCACGTGTAAGCTGGTCCCGATGACGCTTCACAACCGCACATAGATGAAACTCAGGGACGCATCGGAATCGTATATATAGCCGCATATCCACAACGGGACGCATTTGTTGTTTATAAGTAGTTTATCGAAGCAACAATGATTTTAGGTAGTTATTAGCGCGACATAACGTGCCTCACATAAAATATGTGATGGCTGCCTGTTTTCGAGACGATGCGCTGCTCGTCGTGATAAGGCCCGCAGAGCCTTTTTATCTTTCACGAGCAAAACCGATTTGGCCTCGAATTGTACACTTTTTTTTGTGTGTGTGCGGCTACTTCCCTCTCTCCCTACCTATTTTCTCTCCTCTTTCCTTCTACCTTCATTTCTCCTATATTCCTCTTTTCCGAAGGAGTAGGCAGGCCTTGTGCCCTGTAAGTGGAAGTTCGCATCCTGCTTCCTCCATAATTACTGTGGGTCATTGCGTGTTAGTGCATGCGAATAATAATAATAATAATAATAATAATAATAATAATAATAATAATAATAATAATAATAATAATAATAATAATAATAATAATAATAATAATAATAATAATAATAATAATAGTAACAATAATAATAATAATAATAATATCGTTAGGCACAAGCGACACCTTCATGTACCGAATGTTACCGGAATGTTATCAATGGTTATAAGCTGACTTGCCGACGCAACACGCATGGCTGTGTACATTCTAGGAGTTGCATGAAGAGGAGCGATTGCCATCGAATGTACGACGAAATATGTAGAGAGCTGACGGCTGGCTTTCATTCAAGGATTACAGTTTCCGTTGACCAGCGAACGTGCTCATCGATGTCTTTGTACTGTGACTGTTTTGTTTTGGTGGCTGAAAGTCGCCCAATAAACAGTTTGATTTGTGTTGGTATGGCTGCTGAGTTCTTCACGGTCACAACTATGGGGCAATATACAGTCGAACCCGCTTATAATGATACCGGTTTTTACAATATATCGGTTATAGCAATAAGAAGCTGCTGCACCGTCAACTTTTGTATGTCTTCTATGGTGAAACAACCCGCTCACAGCAATGCCCGCACACCGCATTATAGGTTGTAACAATGAATTCTAGCTGTGGGTAATGGTAATGCTGTGGGTAATGGTAATTCTAGCTGTGGGTAAAGGTAATGGGACACGAAATCCTTGAAGAGAAAGAAGAAAACGAGAAACTCAAGCTGCTGAGCCCCCGCCCACATCTCCAACGTCTCCCAGCGCCCCTTCGAACTCGTGGCATGCTTCACCGCATTGTGTTGCCGCAGTGCGCCAAAGCCGACCTTTAAAATCCACTATGGCGCGGCAACGGCGGTGGCTTTCGTTAATCCACTTTCGCACATACAATTTTAGTAAAAAGTTTAGACTTGGAAGAATTTCAGCTTCCCGAAACTTCAGGCGTTGTCAAACATTGGCTCTATGGGGCTTGTGGCGGTCGCGTGAAAGCGTCCGAATTTTCAAGCATGTCCGAAAAATTGGCAACTATGTCCTCCTTATCACTGATGTCTGTCGGCATATCCCATCCGATATCATAGTTTTCTCACAAGAGCCTGCCATCCCCCCTATTTTGATTATTGGCCGTGCTACCTGTCTATAGCAATTATCGGTTATAACAATGAAATTTTCGTGGCACTTGAGTATTGTTATAAGTGGGTTCGACTGTATATGGTGACGAGCATACTTACCTAAATCACGTAGGATCAACCATGTTAGGAAAGCATTGCGCCGGAGAAATTTCAGAGGATGCTAACAACCAATATATCTGTTCCAGGGACGACCATAACGTTTCGGTTTTTTTCACAGAAGGCAACGCTACCGACAATGTAATGGACTTATGTCCACCAGGGCAGCATAAAAAATCCGGCAAGCATATTTTTTATAAGGCACTGACCAGAAATATCTATCATTATAATCAGCGCTGTAAGCAGTTCCGTGATTTTAGATACGATGCATTTTTCCGTGTTTGAATAATCAATATTCGTTTATAAATGATGTGGCGATTTACAGTCTCGTGAATGTATATTCTCACGGGATCGTGACGCTGACAAAGGCACCAGTCGGCGTGTATTTTGCCGAACTTGTGACCGCGAAACAGAAACTCAAACTACAGCACTACATACTGCACACTGATAGCGGCGAACAGAGCGTCGGCCGTAGATAATCTGACCTGCGGTAAGGCGCGTCGGTATTTATCATAGGTCGACGAACTCACTCATGAGTCGACTAACTCGGACTCACTCAAACGCAGATCGAGCCGTGAGTCTGAGTCTGAGTGAGTCCGGGTGAGTAATATTTCGGTGAGTCTGAGTCCGAGTGAGTTAGGTCGAAGAAAATTTTCGTGAGTGTGAGTCCGAGTGAGTTCGACTCAGGAAAATTTTGGTGAGTCTGAGTCCGAGTGAGTCCAAAGCACAAGATATATTTCTTGGGTGAGTCTGAGTGAGTTACAACTTCTTTTGCCGACCTATGGTCCTATCTACTCATCTTGAGCATTACTATCAGCCTTGCCATGATTCACGGTTTTACTCACGTCTACTCACACATATTTCAAAGCAGTGTCGTTCATAAATCATTTCAATATTTATTGATCAGAGGCAAGAATTGCGTAGGGGGGTGCCTTGACCTCCTTCCCCGCCAACTCTTCCAGGGAAGTTCTAAAAAAAATATGTGTTATGTTGTCATCCCTTTCAAGAAAAATTACCTTACTGGTTTGCGAGCACTCATAACGCGTATCCAAGGTATATATCAAAAGGCGCCAAGAAGAGCTCCGATTACGTGAGATATTGGGGTTGAAGAGCATTGACACCATGGTCGAAAAATCTAATTCTAGGCTAATGGACTCATGGGTCGACTCACTCGGACTCACTCAGACTCAGATCGAGCCGTGAGTCTGAGTGAGTCCGGGTGAGTTATGTTGTGGTGAGTTTGTGTCCGAGTGCGGTTGAAGAAAATTTTGGTGAGTGTGAGTCGAGTGAGTCCGGCTCAGGAACATTTTGGTGAGTCTGAGTCCGAGTGAGCCCTGAGCGCAAAATATATTTCATGAGTGAGTCCGAGTGAGCTCCACAAGTTTTGCCGACCTATGGTATTTATACATGCGTCATCGAAGGTTCCAGCATTATCGCTGGGGCTTGAAAAAGCTCTCGAAAAAACTTGACTATTCGCAACCTGCGCGTAATCTTAACACAAGTGATCTCGGGCAATCGTTAAGCTTGACAAACATTGCGCCGCGGTCTGTGCCGGGCGTTGTTAACAGCTCTCGTGGGCGAAACTCGAATACATGAAAATAAAGCGAATAAACAGGTGTGACAATATTTGTGAACTGTTAAAGAGGTGCAAGAGAAATAAGTAAATCACCATTTAAGCACTAACTCATGAGAAAGTTTCAAAGAAATTCAAGTTTTTAATGTATGCATACATGGCTGTGACAAATGAGGCTGACGAAAAATAATAGCACGTACTTTATTGCACGAACACATTCAGGGCGAGGTGTCATTTCTTTGGGAAGCTTGTATGATGAAAACGCTGTTTGCATGGCACGTGTTTAGCGTGGTCTCACAGGCTAACAAATCTAGAAGGGCCTTGCTCGTCTTCAACATGCGCCGAAATCTTTAGGCAACTATCAGTTTCACGCACTTCCAGATACACCACCGTTGATACCGGCACGACCATTTACACGAGCATCAACACCGCCACCCACATTGGCGCCAGCGCCACCATTTACACCCCCAGCGACATCTCCACCTACCCTGGCACCTCCGGCCAGATCAGAGTTTACACCCGCGTCGACTCCGAGGTTGAATCCAAGATTGACACCGCCACGCAGTCTCAGGTGACCTCGCGTTCGACCACCAAGTCCTCCACTACCGCCCAAGCCACCACGAACGCCTCCCCCTAGCCCGGCTCCTGCTCGACCTCCCAGCCCTCCGCTTGCACCGGCTCCTAAGCCTGCACCCGCTCCTAATCCAGCACCAAAGCTAGGCCCGTAACCCCAGGTGGGATAACCCAGTCGAGCGAGTGCTTCTTGATCGCGGTTATAACGGCGCAGTATGCGCCTAAGCTGGCGCTCACGCTGCCTTGCCCTGAACCTTTCACGCCAGTCAGCAATGCCAGAGTCGGTCCCTCCAAGCCCTCCCGGGTACCCTGATAATCCGTTGCCTCCATAGCCCCCTAAGCCTCCCAGGACCCCCACTACCGGCACCTGTGCCGAGGCCCCCCAAAATAGCCTGTCCCCGCTACTCCAGGAAGGGTAGCTCCACCGGCAAAACCAGTACCTCCTAGCGCGGTTGATCCTCCGTAAGAACCGAGATATCCATTTGCAGAAGGCACGCTTAGACCACTTCCGATACCTGCGCCTAGGGTATTGCCGTAGGTTCCACTTATGCCTGCGCCATGATTGGCGTTGTAAAGTCCGCCGGCGACGTTGTTTAGGTTACCACCGTAAGCTCCTGCAACGCCTAGTCCTGCGTTGCGACCGTACATTCCATTACCATCTGTAACATAGGTATATGGTAGACCTGCAGCACCGTTGACTGAATATCCACCAGGGATTGCGCCTGATAGGCCTCCTCCGTAGCTTCCTCGGAAGCTTGCACCATCTACACCGCCGAGGTTTCCCGTTCCTCCGTAGGCACCTCCAGAGCTGCCCACCGAAGCTTGCAGTGCCTGTACCTGGTGCAGCCGAAGAAAAATATGTTAAATGAAGGCAATTTTGTACGGGTCTCAAAGACTAACTTCATGATTGTATGAAGGAAGGGTATTTTGACGGCTCGTTTCTTTGTTTGGCGTACCCTAATGAGAACCAGGAGATAATGAGGCCAAGGAAGGTGTAGGGGACGTTACGTGGACTATTATAAGTGTATTATGCTATAGGTGTGAAGACAGTAAAGTGGACGAAAAGACAACTTGCCATCGGCAGTAACCAAACCTGCCGATGGCTTGCAGGTTGAGTCCCCTGCCGGCGGCAAGTTGTCTTTTCGTCCAGCTTACTTCCATCTACATGACAATTGTAATCATAATAATATCTTGGGAGTTACGTCTCAAAACCACTTATGATTGTGAGAGACGCGGTAGTGGAGAGTTCAGGAAATTTCGACTATCTGGTGTATTTTTTAAAGTGCACTGACATCGCACAGCACATGGGCCTCTAGAATGTTGCCTCGATCGCAATGTGACCCCCGCGGCCGTAATAGAGCCCGCAACCTTCTCGTCAGCAGCTGAGCACCATAACCACTGCTCCACCAGGGCGGATCTATATCACAAAATAACATCACATTGATATCACAATTGCTGCAGTACACTTACGACTAAGTTTTACGCGCCTTTACTTTTCCATATGAGGTCACCAA
>JALIZH010026793.1:0-17579 GCA_030522465.1 Rhipicephalus appendiculatus
CGTTGCGGGGACTCGGGAGTGCCTGTTCATGTTGGCCTTAGAAGGTTAGCAATTTGATTGCTGACAACTTCCGCTATGCATTCGGAGATGCTAACTGCCAGTTGCTCCATTACCTTTGCCATAGCTTTCTCTACTGCTACCTCAACTGCCTGTGCAATAGACGTCTCCGTGAACGGCTGACGGGCAGTAACGCTTGTATATCCATGTGCCCTCTCCTTTACAGTTACCATGGCTTCTCTCCTAGAACAACGTCGTTTGTCTACAATTTCTAGAACCTGCATTTCTTGCAGTCTAGCCGGGCAATCTGCATTGCCAGCAGCGTGTTGTCCACCACACAGGCAGCACATGCCATCTTGAGCCGTACATTCTCGATCCGAGTGTGCTTCACCACATCTGCAACATCGCACATCTGATTTGCATCCGCCTGCGCTATGCCCAAATCTCCAACAGTTCCGACATTGTAATGGACGTGACGGAAGCTGATCTACTCTGCATACTAAGGGCCAAGCTTTAATTTCAGAAGGACATCATGTACCAGCAAAAGTCGCCATCACCGACTCCGTAGGGACTCGCTTATTAGATGCGAAGCATCTTATGCTCGGGGCTATGTCCGTCCCGCGTCCCCCGTCCAGCGTCCCGCGTCCGGCCACTTTCATGAAGTAGGGAAGCACCAATTATGCGAACCAGAACACTGTATTAATATGAAGGCCATCAACCCTATCACAGTCATCAGAGTCATGGCCGAGAGCACAGAGAGGCTGCTTAGCAACAGCTAGGCGGGTGGTGTCTGTCGCCCAGGTTGACCCCATTCCTTGAGTCATGGCCGAGAGCACAGAGAGGCTGCTTAGCAATGGCTAGGAAGGTGGTGTCTGTCGCCCAGGTTGACCCCATTCCTTAATACTGCTTGCATGTGTTTGGAGGGGGGCTTAGTCCGTCCCTCCTTCCCGCGTCCCACACCACCACAGCGCATGCGCGTCCCCTCCCCCTTTCTCTCCTCTAGGAATCCTCTACTCTACGGAGCGACCCCCGCGTCCCCTCCCCTATGCTCTCGTACGCTCACCCTCTTTCTCTCTTCTAGGAATCATCTACTCTACGGAGCGGCGCCCGCGTCCCACAGCACATGCGCGTCCTCTCCCCCTCTCTCCTCTAGGAATACTCTACGGAGCGGCTCCAGCGTCCCACACCCCCACAGCGCATGCACGTCCCCTGCCCCCTCTCCTACGGTCCCCCCCCCCGTCATTTCCTCTAGGAATCCTCTACGGAGCGGCGCGCACGACAGGTGCTGTGACAGCTGCATACTCCGCTGGGGGGCGCCACGGTAGTTCCGCGGTATGAAAATGACGGTGCGCGCGCGCCTCATTCTCTCTCCTGTGCAGCGCCGCGATGAGCGCCCGGACCACTGCCGTGAAATGAGAGCGGCGACGTTCCTCCCCGCTCAAGCTAATTATCTCCCCCGCTGCTTCGCATCCACACATGGTTCCCTTTAGCGGGAGATGGGGAATTTTTGTCTACCACACGATTGCATCGATAGACAGCCACCACGACCCCTGCCACAGAAAGCTTCTCAAGAGTTTCAGCAGGGCTTAGTTGTGCGTCGACACCTCTCACGACGCCTTTAGTACAAGCCAGATGTGGTGGAATGTACGCACTCACCGGTATTGATGCAAAAGATGAACATTTAAGAAGATGCCTTTACACATGCCTGGTCTGGCGAGCGGCATACAATTCCACCGCGACCGAACTGCCGCACGTCAGTAATGCTCTGGTAGTTTGGAGACACTGCATGTAGATGTTCTTGGATCGCCTTGGGGTTGTTCAACTTTATGAAGTGCCCACCCAGGGGTACCAGAGCGACGGGAACGCTGCTCACACCACTGCGGAGGAATAGGTCAAGCGGTAAGTCATCGTTGTGCAAAGAGGCCGTCCACGGGGAACGATCCTGACCAGGAGAATTCCTGGACATCAGTGCGGCCTTATGTAGAGAGAATCAAGAAAAAGAACTGATCCTGCATGAACTGAAAAAAAACACGTACAAATGTTAGTCAATTTGCTACAAACTACCCGGTACTCAGCCAACCAACCCAGCACCAGCACACGGCAAGCGACGAACCAGCGAACGCAGCCACGTAGGCAGCTATCGAACGTCGTGCAGTATCGAACACAGATACCGGGATCTCGACTTCTTCCTTCTTGTCTATTGAAAAGAGACCGTTCAGCTGTCTTCTTCTTCCTCTCCGCAAGAAGTGTGAGTGCGTGGCGGATACGAGCCGGGTCCGACCAGGTGCTCGTGCAACGATGGTCTCTGCGCGGCATAACAATACAGCGCGCATGCGTCACCTGTGCCCATGGTGATGGTCGCGTTATTTGAATGCGGACAAGTTGTCACAGCAATATTGCCGGAATGGTCACGCTTGAAATTGGTGACGTACAGTCTTTCCCAACGGCATTCTTGTATATCAGGTTCTATACCTTGACAGACGTATGCTCACGCGGTAATAACGTAGAGTAGAAGGAATCACCTAGACAGCCTAATGCTGTCATTTCTTGGATGTGGATGCTCAATGTTAAAGATAAGAAGCGTAGACGAATACACGGAAAAATCTTGTCTATGCTGCAACTAATATAGCCTCGTGAAACACATACACTGCGACAACAGAATGATAGGATAATCCACCAGGAAGCGATTAAACTAACCTACAATCTCTTCGACGGAAACCTTGCCGCTGTTGCGCGTTGATGTTGTCATCACTATAACATAATCCACATTTTCGAATCGGGCACAGCGAGCGAATTTTATTCCGAAGAGTCAGCGTAAAACTTGGAAGACGCTTGAGCTACTCCTTGAAGAACAGTGCGCGATAGCGTGATCTGTCCCCGTTCGAATCGCCATCTCATTCGCTTGCCACGCTTCTCGTCGGTGCCGCAAACATCGCATGCCGCACTGTCAGTCACTCCGATTAACGTTGTATATGCTTTCGTGAAAGCAACTCGCAACCAAAGGCGAAGCTTCGCGACGATGAAGGCCTGCTGTGCCACTGTCCTCGTTTTGCCTCAGAGAGACAAGTACTTGCCAACGCATTGCGGCGACTGGATGATCGGCCACTTTCTGTGCAGGTGCTATTACAGCACCGTCCACATCTCTCGACAGCCCACAAGGCAGTGAAAGCCCTCTTGTGCTTTTTGAGGACGACGGGCTTGTGTGAACGCCTCTAACTTGCGGTGCAGTTCCACACGCTGCACTGAATTTCACTGCCTCTCTCTCTCTCTTTTCCTTCTCTTCCCTCCTCTCTCTCATCTTTCTATTCCCCATCCCTAATCCCCCAGTGTAGGGTAGCCAACCGGAAGTCTTTCTGGTTAACCTCCCTGCCTTCTCCCTTTTCTGTTTGCTTCCTCCTGCCACGCTTCTCTTTTCGGTGGGCACATCACTCGTGCCGCGAGGAGAGGAACGTTTGTGCACGTGGCATTGGTCGTTCTGAATTCTCGGCGAATGCCCACTGCAAGTATAGCTGCCAACTTCCCGCTTCACCATAATTAATAATGTTGCGAATCAGCGAAATAATGCGTGAAGGTGCGCACTGTTGATACTGTTGCTGACGGCGAGTAATTACGCATCAACGCTTTGTAATAGGTATGCCTTTAAACCATCCATTCGTTACGGAATCCACATGGTGTGACGCTTTAGGCAACTCTACCCTTTTGCCACGCGATATTGCATGTGTTAAAGGGACTCCTCTCACTACAGAACGCCTGCATAGGGGTTTGTTGCCGAAGCGGCTTCAAGCCCTGGCGTAGCTCAGTGGAAGAACACCCAACTGTCACACTGACAGCTTCGGTTCGAATCCGCGTCGAGCCTCTAGTTTTTATTTTTTACATCCGTCGCGATTTGT
This sequence comes from Rhipicephalus appendiculatus, assembly GCA_030522465.1. Taxonomy (NCBI): domain Eukaryota; kingdom Metazoa; phylum Arthropoda; class Arachnida; order Ixodida; family Ixodidae; genus Rhipicephalus; species Rhipicephalus appendiculatus. The sequence continues at coordinate 3,888 of JALIZH010026793.1, forward strand.
CGCTCATGGAGAGCACCGATTTTTTCTTCACTACAAACCCCGCCAAGAATACCGATAGCGGAATTTCAGCGACACGGGTCACGTGCTTTCCAGGTCCCGTGCGTGCCGCGTCCGGGAAAGCACGTGACCTCTCCCACCGGAAGGGACGCCGTCGACAACAGCTGCGCCAGCAACCATCTGCATGCGCGGCGTAGCAGAGGCGAATTCTCCCAACAGATTCCTTTTAAGTGGCCGCTCTAAGGGTTAACAAACTGCCCCAACCATATAAGAGGTGAAGCTTCTTAATTATCGCCGCCTGATACCTGCTATAAGCATTGTCAATTCTCTGTACATTTTACACTTGTAGATTGTAATCGCTGCATGGTATTACAAGGCTTTGGTGGCATTATCAAAGTATTATATAGCAAGCGCATTTTTATTCGTAGGCTCATTCTGGGTGAAAATTCCTGACGGCTTCGTACTACGTTTATTCGGTACAAGCTCGTTAATTCAAGTGTAGTTAATTCGGAAAATCAGACAATTCAGATTTGGTCTCTGTTCCCGGCCAGCGTATGTGTTGCTTAATGGCAACAGCATCACGTTAATTCGGTCACATGTGGCCGCAATCCCGCCTAAATAGGATGATAGTACTCTGTAGGACAGAGTGAAAAATAAACTTTGTTTGGTTTAATGCTTGGAGGGTGCCGAGCGCGAAGCGCCGCAAATGTGCGGCGATGAGGAACGAAAACTGGCTTCGCGGGCAGCCAAAATGGCCGCGGGCTTTCAAAAAAGCGTGGTCGCTACCCTCAACCGCGTTGTTCGTGCGCAATAAGGTATGTGTTCAGATTAAGACACGGGGATCTTGCCACGCGTTTACATTGCGAACGAAGTTGCAAATGACGAAAATTTCGGCTTTGGACCGCTCTTATTCAAAGTAATACTGGATTTACATATCCCTTGCGAAAATTAATGTCATCATCATCATCAGCCTGACTACGCCCACTGCAGGGCAGAGGCCTCTCCCATCTTCCGCCAATCAACGCGGCCCTATGCTTTCTGCTGCCACGTTATACCTGAAAACTTCTTAATCCCATCTGCCCGCCTAATTTTCTGTCTCCCCCTCACGCGTTTGCCTTCTCTTGGAATCCAGTCAGTTACCCTTAATGACCAGCGGTTATCCTGCCGACGTGCTACGTGCCCGGCCCATATCCATTTCTTCTTCTTGATTTCAACTATGATATCCCTAACCCCCCGTTTGTTCCCTGACCCACTCTGCTCTCTTCCTCTCTCTTAAGGTTACACCTATCATTTTCCTTTCCATCGTTCGCTGCGTCGTCCTCAATTTAAGTTGAACCCTCTTTGTAAGCCTCCAGGTTTCTGCTCCGTAGGTAAGTACCGGTAAGATGCAGCTGTTATATACCTTTCTCTTGAGGAGTAGTGGTAGACTACCATTCATGATCTGAGAATGCTTGCCGAATGTGCTCCACCCCATCCTTATTCTTCTAGTTATTTCACTCTCATGGGTCGGCTCCGCGGTTACTACGTGTCATAAGTTGACATATTCCTTTACAACTTCCGGTGTCTCGCCACCTATCGCAAAGCGGTGTTCTCTCCGAGACTGTTGCACATTACTTTAGTTTTATGCATATTAATTTTCAGACCTATTCTTCTACTTTCCGTGTCCTGTTCAGTAATCATGAGCTGTAAATTCGTCTCCCCTGAGTTACTCATCAATGCAATGTCATCAGCGAATAGCAGGTTACTAAGATACTCTCCATTAACTGTTATCCCTAACCCTACCAATCTAGGACCCTGAAAACCTCCTGTAAACACGCGGTGAATATCATTGGAGAGACCGTGTCTCCCTGCCTTACAGCCCTGAATGAATGTGCATGGACGTAGAATACATTTATTTCGTGTTTTTCGTTGTACTTTCGATAATTCGGCATTCGTCTAATTTGGACAGTTCTTGCTGGTCCTATGAAATCCGCATTAACGTGCTTTTACTGTACACTATGTGATGTTTGCCATACGCGATGTACATACATGCGCTATTCCACTAATTACAGCGTTTTAACCTTTTGAGGTGTGCCATGCATTCGAGCTTCTGAACACGTGTCACATCTCCGCTCGACTAAGGCAGGCATGCCGAGATAACACTTTAACATACGGCCATCACATACCTGTTCCCAGAGCTCCGAAATTATTTAACTTTAAGAAGAATCAGCCCTTACACTGTTGACCGGCGCCACTGCATCAGCAACGCTGACCCAAACTCCATCAACTGATAGTAATTGAAAGTTATTCTCGGTTTCGTGATACGTCTCCACTTGAAGTTTTGCAAAGTAATTGATCTGAATTAAAAATGTAAAATATCGTTAATGCTTTGTATTCAGCGGGAGAAGTGAGTAAACGATGACTCACAATCATTGCTTATTCCTTTGAAAACTAACGCCAAACTCAGCACTCCGAGTGCTGAGTTGTTACGCAAACGCGATAACCTCCTGCAGCAATCGAATGCACATGATGCGTTTGATCATTAGAATTTGCATATACGCACCACGGTAACGTATGAATTATACGTCTATTTTCTCGTCATTTCACGCCACTTCATTATCAAATGTGAGGATCGACAGTAGCACCAGCACACCAAACCTGTTCTCGCTTAGACATTCGCCCTTAACTGTCAGTTCTGCGCATGGGTACGCAAGCTCACTCATTAGTCGACTCACTAAAACTCAGATCGCGCCGTGAGTCGAACTCTGAGTGCGTCCGCGTGAATAAAATACTTTGGTGAACTTGAGTCCGAGTGAGTCCGGTTGAGAAGAATGTTGCTGAGTCTGAGTCCGAGTCAGTTCTCAGCACTGAATGTTAGTTGAGAGAGTCTGAGTAATATTTGCATTTTTTCTAGCCTATGGTCCTATCTACTGAACTTCAACATCGCTATCAGCCTTATGTTGGCTTACGTTTACCCCCATGTCTACTCACACATATTTCAAAGCACTGGCGTTCATACGCCATCTCAGTATTGATCAGAGGTGTAAGTGACGGCGGAGGGAGATGCTTTGACCCTCTCGCAATCTTTGTAACAGGAAGTTCTCGATAAAAATGTCTCGTGTGACTCGTGTCATTCAATGAAGCTATTACTGGGTTGCAACCACTGATAACTCGCACTTGAAAGTCCGAGATCAAAAGGCGCCACGTAGACCACCGATTACGTGACATATTGGTGTCAAAGGGAGTCGACACCATAGTCGAAAAAATCTAATTTTAAGCCAACGCACTCATGAGCCGACTCAGTCAGACTGAGTTCGAACCGGTAGTCCGAGTCTGAGTGAGTCCGGTAGAAGAAAATTTTGGCGCGTGGGTGTCCAGGTGAGTTCGGTTGAGGAGAATGTTCGCGACTCTCGCGGTGAGTGTGCCACAGACAGACAGAGAGACAGACAGACAGACAGACAGACAGACAGACAGACAGACAGACAATGAACTTGATTGTGGTCCTGAGGGACGACTCTCAAAGCTCCCTTACGGGGGAGGAGCCAACGCGGGCAGCTCCCACGTCGGGACGGGCAGGCTGTGCACTCTAAGAAAAAAAAAAAAAAGAGTATACCTGACTCTTTTCGGAGAGTTCTGACTTGCCACGTATACGACTCTCTTTGGAGAGTCACGGTGACTCTCTTGGTGGGTCAGAGTGGGCGCGCTCAGGAGAGTCCCCGGACCCTCTTAAGGAGAGTGGGAGGACTCTTATGCGAAGGATCACACTACCACTTCTGAGAGAGTCAGACGACCCTTGTCGGTGACGCTCCTACGCGGGTCAATTGACACCCACCGAAGCGTCAAGCGACTCTACGGCTATTTTAAGCTACTAAATTGACCCATGCTCTACTTTTGCGCGACTACTGCTGGAAATAGTGAAGTATTCATTTTAAGCAACTCCATTAACTCCATTAATACTAAGCGACTACCGCGTACGTGCTGAAAGCATCATACTATATCTGCACCTCAAAACTAAAGTCTTTACGCCAACAACAAAAGCCATTATATACAGTGCGTCTATGTGTCCTGTACACAGAGGATTTCTTTTCCTTTTTTTTTCCATGTTTACACGCGCGGAAGCCGCTGCACAATCGAGTATCGATGGAAATGTTATTATGACGTAGACTAAAGCGCACCTCAAAATGATATCGAGCATCTTCATCAGTGCAGACAGAATGTGCGATCAGAAAATAATGGCCCTTGATACGGGATTGCAGTCACTTGCACAACAACGCGCATAGAGGTCTCAGCTCGTTAAGTAACAGTTTTAATTGGGCATCTGCAACAGCCCCGCGGACGCAGGCTACCGTTGGAAATGGCTGCCAGCCTACTTCCGCATAGCTGCTGCAGACGCCCTGCTAAAGCTGTGTAATTCGTACATACGAAAGCAGTACACTCACCGTTAACAGGCGCACGTTGTCCGTGTCCGCTGTTCCGAAAATATTCCTCACTCCAAGCGTCACTTCAAGCACGGAGCCTGGCGTGAAGCCACCGAAGATACGCACGTTCGCTCGAACGCTGGAACTGAAAACTACAAGACACGCGACCAGCGACCAGCACAACCAACGCAGCGCATTCCAAAAGACGGAGGAGAGGGAGAGAGCAGGCAGCGGAGGTGGCGGAGGCGCCTGCGCCGGCGGCGACAGTTTGGCGTCGGGGCTCGCGGGCCCGCCACAACGACGCCGAACCAGGCGAACGGCAAACGCGCGGTATGTATGGCCGCGCCTTCAGCCCGGGAGCCAATCGAAAGGCGCTTCGCGAGAGTGTTCTGACTCCCTTAAAACTGCTAACTCTCTTTCTCTGCATCTACCTTCCAAAACGGGTCAAGTGACGACCCGAAGGGAATCACGGTCTTTTGATCCGCTTTTGACTCCCTTTTTTCTTAGAGTGTGCCTGACCGCGTCGCCGGCCCTCCGGACGCCCCGTAGCTGAGCGGCGAGGTCGGAGCTCTTGAGCGCCTTCTCCCCCTCTGCTTCCGTGGTGAGACGATCGTTGTCCGGTAACGCGGGACACCGCCAGAGCATGTGCTCTAAAGTGCAGAAGCGATCTCCGCAATCCCTACAATCGGGCTCGTAGGAGTCCGCGTATCTGCTGACCCTGACTAGGCTGGTATAGGACCCAGTTTGCAACACGCGAAGGGTGGAACACTCAGGCCTGGAGATCTTGGCGTGAGGCGAGGGATACACCCTCCTGCTAAGCTTATACTGCTTCGTGACCTCGTTGAGTGTTTGGAGGAACCTTCCGGAGCCCCGCGTCCGCACCCGCGAGCACCATTTGCCTGGAAAGGTGGGAAGGTTCACGCGCGCGGACGTGGGCCAGCTCGTTGGGGTGGGAACGACAGGGGAGACCCTAGGCCCCATGTGGGCGGAGCACCAAGTGAGGACGTGGGGGCCGACGCTCCTGGCGCAAAGCAGGGAGGCCGCCTCCGCCGAGACCGAATCCGAGGCAAAGGTCCTGACCGCCGCCCGGGACAAGCGGAAAAAAATATTTCTTGAGTGAGCTACACCTTTTTTTGCCGACATATGGTTGTGAGCGCCCGCGTTAAGACATGAACATTTGTTTAGTCAAGCTTCATTGCGCATGTAAAACTGATGAAATCTAAGTGATACTTATAAGAAGGTGTGGCAGGTTACTCGGAATTAGCATTGTGGGTATCCAGGCCACTGGTTAAATTAAGGAAGGGAACGACAGTTTAAATTAAAAATTATTTTAGGCACATGAAGGCGCACTATTGGCACGACACAGGCACACACAAAAAGGAAAATAAGACCGACAGGGCTTTTTGTTTGTTGCCTTTCTTCCTCGCTCGTCTCCTGTCCATTACTCAATTTCGCAAGTTCCATTCCTAATAGACAAGTTTTGTGAGTGGAAACTCTCCATCTAACTACGACAGTGCTCCGCAAGTCTGACATTCTTAATGCGTTACAAGGCACCTAAAGATCTGACATTTGTGCGTTCCCAAAGAAGACCTCGCACTTCGCAATCGCAAAATTCTCATTCAAGGCGCGACTGTGCACTACATCGTTTTGTCGAGGGAAAAAAAAAAGAAACATTGCCGTCCATTTAGCAACCTCACGCCTTTGTTCACTGGAATGGCATCGTCAGAAAGGGCACTTGGTCATGAAAGAGCTCAGCTCATCTGAAATGCAAATTTCGAGTCATATTGTTCCCACGTCTCCCTGTCCTCACTTCAACATACCGCACAATCGTGTGAGAACTATTTTATGAAAGAAAAAACAAAAAAGCGGAACCGGACGAAAACGAGACCGCTTTAGAGGAGGCAGATCACAGAGAAAAGGCGCCTCGTTTTCAGTGGAGCACTCGCTAAAGAGCCGTCCTTGCCATTGTCCTGCATCGGCGGTGGGCGGCGAAACACTGCCTATCATATTACTCTACGCGGCCTTGAGTTCGTTAGATAAGTGTCGTTTCGGAATGCGAAGAATCTTGTAAAGAACTTCGGTCATTTTCTGCTAAGGCGGGCCTGGTACAGCTTCTAATGACAATACGGCACCACTCAGGAGTTCCGCACTGAGGTGTCGCTCTCAGTTCCGATATAAATGAACGCACGAGCGTGAAATCCGTCTGTGTATCAAAACTTCGTTCCGTACCAACGAGTTCCTTCGTCGCTTTCACTTCGCAGAACTCCGAAGAAAAGTGTGTTCGTTTGAATGAAAATCTTGGGTTTCGTTGACACAGACGCTTTCTATACAAGCACGTCTTATTAAATCCACCGTCTTGAATATCGACTTAACGCAAGCGCAGCCTTGTAAAACATTCTGCTGTGCTGTTCTTATTTAAACTGCTTTGTGTACGCGGAAAACTTTCTGCAAATATTTGTGCCGTGATGGAGCTGTGCTTTCGTGGATGACGGCAACTTCAAAGGTTGTTTCGTGGCACTGAGCCAGTTGAAGAGCTTTAGTTGTGGCCGCCATTCTTATGTTCATGGCAAGAACGACGGCACAAATAGATTGGCTCCCTAAACATTTTCTATCAAACAAGAAATTGGCGCAGTTTTGTAACTGACCTCGTAAGAGTAGTTCCGAATACGTGAAAAAAAGTGATCTAGAAGCAATGTTAGTGTTCGATAACAGGTTTGCGCCAACCAAGCGTTCGGGAATAGGTAGTGGGAAAAAAATGAACTGGTTAGAAATGTAACTAAAGTAAAATTACAGCACTTCAGGCGTTGAACATATTTATACACACAGTGCCCCGCCACGGAGAACATTCCTAACGTATAATTTCTACTGATTCTACATATGTCTGTTTAACGGCAAGAACCTTCGAAGTTTCCGTTTGGAAAAAAAGTTCCTGTTCTTCTCGACTGCTACTGTTCCTTCTCGACGTAGGCGTATCCATAGGCGACGTAGGAGTATCATTCACGAACAGCTTTGCGTACCGAATCGGAATGGCTGACTGTGCTGCTTGTGATCACTGTGGTAGCGAGGAAACCATTGCGCACGTCCTGTGTCATTGCCTGCACTACAGCTCCCAGAGAGAACAGCTCTCAGCAACCTTAACACGCCTCGATGACCAGCCGCTTTCCGAACAATCAATTTTGGAGTTCAGGAACGTTAGAACAAAGGCGTTGCTGAAGTTTCTGCATTCAACCGGACTCGCTAAACGACTATGACACGGCTGTGCTTGAGTGCGTGTGTGCGTGTTTTTTTCTCTCTCTCTTTCAATAGCTTTTTATACATTTTCTCACTTTCTTTGCTTCCTTACCTTTCTATTCCCCTTAACCCTTCCCCAGCGCAGGGTAGCGTAGGCGTAGCCATAGGCGACACAGGACTGTTGTTTCGGATCGGGATTGTCCGGAAGGAACTTGAAGCTGAAATGACGGATCCAGACGGTGAAGGCGGGTATGCAGGAAACCGGAGGTATTCGACAATGAAAACCGAAGAGAAACAAAGGCGGCTGCCCAGCTGCGCACATCCTTCAGGCTTGGCCCCAGTAGTGCGAAGCTGCCTTAATTTCTGCATTACAAAAAAAACAGAAAAAAAACGCCAGGCCTGCGCGGAACGCGCACCACAGTCACAGCGAAAGCTGGAAGAGCGGCCTTTTTAGAGCCTTTTTTAAACACTCTTGGGGCAACGACTACAAGCATACTTGCATGCTTCCCACTACGCCATAAACCATCATATTTTTTTTTTTGTAGTGGGGAAGCGTCCACTATGCCAATATTTGTAATTTTTTCGGAAAAGCGAGGTACCCGCTACACACTTGTAACGCATTACGTGCAGTTTGTTCATGCTTTGCTGTCGACGATGAAGAATTATGCCTTGGGCTTTTCTAATGGGTTTGAGCAGTGAACGACCCACTCGTTACGCAATTCGCATTGTGTGACGCCTGGTTGTTACTTTACTGTTCTAAAACGCTTTATCACATATGTTAACGCGATTCCTTACCCGTCATGAAGCCTCCATAGGGTCAGTTTGCAACGCAATTTCAAGCACCGGCGTAGCTCAGTGGTAGAGTGACGGGCTGCCACGCAAAGGGCCCGGGTTCAATTCCCGTTTTGTCATAGGTTCTTTTTATTTATTTTTTTTTATTTCGCGCGATAGTGGTGACGGACACCGGCGGCGGCGGCGGACAACTACGGCGCAAAAACGGCCCTTGTTGTGATCTCATTAAAAGCTTTCGCTGTAAAATTACTTGGACCATGGTCTGAAGAAAAAATTTCAGCGAGCAGGCGAAAATATTCCTAAGAGAAGTCTTAGTGGACTCTGATATAGATAAGCGCTTTTGATTAACAATGTAGAGCTCTATGATGTGATTTGGCAAACTGGGGGCAGAACTTTTAGACAAATATGCGTGTGTGAATTTTTTATTGCAAAGGGAACTGTTGTCAGTGAACTGTCCATATTCATGTTACTTTATTTGTTTTAGTTTTCCAGTTTCATTTTGTTTACGAGTTAATTTTTGTTTTCAATCAGACATTCCTTTTTTTTTTATTGAAATGATGAAGAGGAATGAATGATGCCTTTACTCCGGCACCGACTACTCGCCACATTAATCTGCTTACTTTTTTGGGGGGAACGAGATATGCAATATAAAAAAAGCAAAAAGGGCACAAAATAAGTCATAAAGCGGGACACAACATGTTAATACGCAGTAAAATCCAACAGCATAAGAGTCGAAAATATTCGACCACAGGTTCAGGTAAGCGCACATGCACACGTACAAAGTGAGATGTTCTGTACACCTTGACATACTCAGGGAAACCACACAAAAGATCCAATAACTACAGATAACATAGATCATAAGATTCCAACATTATACAGCTCTGAGCACATACCAAGATTATTGCTACGAATTATGCTTTCAGTAGAAAACATTTCCCACATTTGCCGCGCATAATTTCTCCTGGTTTAAACCATACTACCCATTACATAGTATGCACTAAGTGATTGAAGTACGCAGTAGGGACGGGATATCGCTATCGCGTTCAACTCTTAAAGGCGAAGCTTAAGGGTCCCCCCAATTTTTGCTACGAATTGTGCTTTCAGTAGGAACTGTACCTAAACATTTCTTCAAAATATTTGTTTCGTCGAGAAACTTCATCAAGGCGACAAGCACACTTTTCAGGCGAAAGCCCTTAATGTCTCATACTCGCCGTGACCGTCCGTCCATGCCCTGGCACGGTATGCCAGCTGTGGCCTCTCTTCTTCACAGTCTCTCAGCAATTACGCGGTGGCACAGCGGCGCATAGCAACAGTTGCGCTTCCACAGCTGTGGCCTTCTCTCTACACTCTCTCAGCAATCACGTCATTGCTGAGAGAGTGCAGAAGACAAAGAAAAACAAGAAACAGAAATCAAGAAAAAAAAACACGAAAAACAAAAGCAATAAAGAAAGAGGAAAAGAAAAAAAGAACAAGAAAGTAAAAAAAAAAGAAAGAAAAGAAAAAGAAAAACAAAAAAAAGTCATGGCATAAGACGAATGTCCGCAGGCTTTCACCGAACACACTTTGGAATTTACAAAATGTGCTTCAATTTTTTCTGCAGGCGCACTGCTGGCAAACGCCCTAGAGTTTTCTCTACAGCGAATGGTCTTCTCATATTAAAAAGAGCTCGCAATACATTGCGTGCCAAGTCATATATTGCGCACTGCAGGCGTAGATGGTGTACATCTTCGTCTACGTATTCTTTATCATTTTATCATGCATTTTCCTTTCGCATCGGGATGACTGATAACCCCCCTCTTTGTTACAACTGTGGTAGCGAGCAGATTATTAAAGCACGTCTTCTGCGAATGTCCTCATACAAGGTGCAAAGATAATCACTCACAGTCGCTCTAGCTCGCACAGACCACATTCCTATGGCAGAATGTCGTCCTAATGTCGACCAAATGGAGTGTCATCGCTAATTAAGGTGACGAAGGCATTGCTAAAATTCTTGAAGACGACATAGCTGCACCGGCGTTTATAGAAAAATTGCGATATTGTGACCGTGAGCAGTGTGTGTCTGTGCATGAGTGCTCCTCCTCTCCCTTGTCGACGACGGCTTGTCGAAGCGCTGACTTCAGCAGCACTCCGCGCTGAAGAATTTTTTTCAATGCTTCAAGCTGCAGTCTTGCCCTGAACTCATCGCGATCTGCGTTAATCGGATAAACTAATGGCTAGCACATGCCCCACCGTGCCATTATTTGGTTATGCCATAATCCTTTGCTATCACGCTTAAACATTTCGTTGTGGGTGTGAGCCATAATGCATATTACTAAGCTCAAACACTCCTGCATTCGCGACAATATATGTCGAGATGTGTGTGCGTTTGTATGTGTGTCCGTGCGTGTCTGTTTGTGTGTGTGTGTACGTGCGTGTGCGTGTGTGTGTGTGCGTGCGTGTGCGTGTGTGTGCGTGTGTGTGTGTGTGCGTGTGTGTGTGTGTGTGTGTGTGTGTGTGTGTGTGTGCGTGCGTGCGTGCGTGCGTGTGTCCGTGTGTGCAGCCCCTTTTAAGGTTATCCAATAAAGGAAAGCACTTCAAGGGCATGTGGAATCTTGCAGAGATGAAGAATTCTGGACCACGGGGTGTCGCTGGAGCCGGCGTTTCCAGAAACGAACTTGTCTTCTTCACGGCTGCAAACTTGAAGACGTCCCAGCCTTGAAGAAGACAAGTGCGCTTGTCGAAAAGTCGGCTACAGCGACACGGCGTGTTCACGAACCTTTTTAAGGAACAATTTTTTTTATCATTCGCCTCGTGTATAGATATACCTACTTTATTGACCGTCTTGCACACAAGAAATGTGCAACCTAAACATTATATCTGCCCTACATGGTTCGAACTATGCAAGACTCTCACTGTATTAGGTAGGAGTCAGGGACTGAAATATGCGCACTTCCCCTGTTTACGAATTTTTCCATCATGCACTGTACTAGGTATAATTCATACTGAACGTGAATACAGCAAAATCGGGAGAAGCGCTTGCCCAGTCTGGTTGTTTTCAGTTCCGTGTGCGTTTTGTGTTGGCGTTCAGCCGAACACGACTCTGTACTTACTATCACATTGCGTCATTATAGAGTATAGAAACAGCCTCTCGCTAGTGTCTGGTTGGTGTACATAATAGAGCAGTTGTAATATTCGCTGGAAAGTATCACACTTTCACCAATCCTCGATGACATGAGGGATGTCTTGAACACAACAGATACAAATGGCTTTTATACGTTAAGAACTTACCGCACGAGGTTGCTTTAGAAACCTATTTTAAACATATAATTACCGTATTACGGTCATCGTTTCCGAAGCGAATACTTCGTTTGGATGGCTTGCGTCCGTCAGTCTGTGCCCACCTTTTTTAAATGTATCCTTGGCATGCTTTCGTGAACAGGCGCCTGTATCATTTACTCTCTCGGTTTTTGCTAGAGGGTGTAACATAAATCACAAAAGGTGTACTTCGCACTACACTCGAAGAAAAAGTCGAGTATTTTGGGAGTATTTCTGCTACACAACAATAATCGTCATCTGGATTTGCTCACGTTTCCTCTCTTGAAAACCCGGCTCTCGGCACATTGCTATCAAGAATGCTATGTCACGCCGATAACGCGCGCGGCGTTCGTGACCGGGAAGTGCCGGGACGGCGGTGATAACGCCAGGAAAGTACGCGGGTAGATGACGATTATAGTTGTGTAGCAAAAAGACACCGTTTTTACTCGATTATTTCTTAAAGTGTATCTCTTGCGCGTTCCTACCTATACACTCTAAAAATGATCGAGTAAAAAGGGTGTCTTTTTGTCCCACAACAATAATTGTCAACCGGCTTGCTTGCGCTTCCTTTCTTGAAAACTCGGCGCTGGCCCCTTTCCTATCAGGAATGCTACGTCACGCTGATAACGCGCATGTCGTTCGTGACCTGAAACTGCCGGGCGCGAGGCGATAATGCAAGGAAGGGAACGCAAGATAGATGACGATTATCGTTGCGGGACAAAAAGACACCCTTTTTACTCGATCATTTCTTAGAGCGTAGATATCTGATCAACTTTCGCGATTCAGAACAAGGTACGGAAAGCTTTGATGCCCGAATAGGAAATAAAACTTGGTGAGTCAGGGGATCTTCAACGTAGCTACAGCGCTACTGAAAACGACAAAATTACAAGGAGAGTAGCGCTGTGTTGCGTGTCTCCTTTTTTTATATTATTATTCGGTGTGTGAGGCGCTAAAGCTATCATGTGGCTTTTTATGTACTGCCGGAATAAGAAGGCAACACGAAAATATCACTTTTTTTTTTTCAGAAATTTTACTGGGTAGGATAATTGCGGTATATTTCCCCTCAGAGTCAATGTTTCCCGTCACGATCACTAGCCGCCATTAGGTTTTCCGAGTCTCTTCAAATTTTCACCGATATATCCGACTTTCTATCAAATTCTTATGGCGGGTAACCTTATAACCCTCCATAAAATATAGGCGATGCTAATTTAACATTCAAGAAACAAGCCTGAACACTGCATCTCTTCATGTTACACAGCCAGCCCATGCAAACAATAGTATTTTATCTCCACGCATATATTACGGTTTACATTAGTAACCAGATAGGATGCTACTCGAAAACCCATTAGGAAGCCTAGTCTTTCAACTTGCAGAGGGGCTTTTTAACTACCCAGCACAGCTATTCAGACTAGGTTCCGGTACAGAGCTCTAGCCCGCACTTGGAAGAGAAGGGGGATGAGGCTGAAAGGGGGGCTTTACTGACCATGGACGTATTATACTACATAGTATATTCATGCTTACGAAAGCGCACACGAGACGGAAAACGAAGAAAGACGCGCACATGTCCGTGTTTGTCTTCCTTCGCTTGTGCTCGTGTCTGGCACTTGACTTTTGTTCAGTTTGAAAAATCCATAATATCTATTTTTCTGGTAAAACTAGAAATAACCCACGTGGTCAAAGAAATCGATACGCGAGTCCTAGAACCGATAAACTTGCGAACGCTATAAAACAAACATGACAGGGCTATTACAGAGTTTGCCTGATTACTCATGCTTGATGGACAAATCTGATCTGACCTTCGCTGCGGAAGCTTTGTTGATGCCTTATTTAGAGGACAGTGACATTCACAGAAACACTGTCATAACAGTTGTACCCGTTTTATCCAGGCTGTAGAAGTATATAAGCACTCCAAATATTGACACTGTGAGTGTTTTTTAGATGCGAAGCGTCTTATGGCGAAGTTCAATCCGGTGATGGTGGT
>JALIZH010026794.1:0-27500 GCA_030522465.1 Rhipicephalus appendiculatus
CAGCTAATCGAGGTTCCGTCGACCATGTTCTTGAATGAAATACTGGAGGAGTTCCTTTAGTTCATTACCTAGCACACTACAGAGCACAAGGAGGCTTGCCTTGTTTCTCCGCATTTCTCGGTATATTTCCTTCCCCTTCCCGCTAGCCTAAGGCAGGAAACATAATGTCTCAATTGTGGTTGAAGTCCCATGGAGTTCACACACATTCCGGTAATTTCCGTCGAAACGTCGGCAAAATAAACAGTTTTTCTGTAAAGGCGCGTCCACTTTTATACTTATAACCTTGCGGCTACCGAAGTTACCCTTCAGCATATAAAACTTACACCCTGTTAAGAAAAGAGTGGGGAGGACGGAGAGAAAAAGGAGAAGCGTATAAAACAAAAACAAAAAAGGACGAAGAAACGAAGACGAAATAATAAGGAACGGGATGTCAAGAGGGTAAGAAAGAATGATTTTGCTTAACGCGAACATTTTAAGTTCTCTTCAACCATATGGGCGTAGTAGTACTTGTCGATATCTTTATATATATATGCCCTTCCCTTTCCTAGCACGTAAAACGCTCGTGGTGTACAGCCGGGCGCTGGGAATGTCGAGTATACCGTACCGATTGTGATATACATAAGCAAACGCTGAAGGAAGGATTGCAAGTAGCAACATGGAAAAAATATAATAAAGGAGATATGGTATGTTCCAACAACGACAAAGAGCAGAGCTCTACGACGGTAGAAAAATTTCACTAAGCTGCGAGCGTGGCCACACGAAGAAATGCAGCAAATAAATATGAAATCGGAAAACCATGAGACTGATCGTGAGCTTTTCTTTCAAATGGTGGTGCTCTTGTCCCCCCTCTTTGTATTTCATTTTACAGTAGTCTCTGTTAGGATTTTATTAATATGATTGGTTGTACACAGGGCTGGTTGTTCGCTTTTTTGTTGGCGCGAAAAGAAAGGTAGCTCTGAAGTTTGGGTTTTTTTCGGACGCCAAAACATACAATATGTTTCACGACAATAATATTATGCGATGAGAAACGGGCAAAATATGCTTCCTGATGAGGCGTACATCCTTGGCAATTACAATTATGTAAGACGTCTCATAAGAGCATGGCAAATCCAATCTCATCCCAACTGTTTGGTTGTCGTGATGTTTTCTGAGTGTTACCATGCTACGGTAAATGTATATGGTCTAAGTGTAATGAAAGCCTTTATGTAAAACTCCTACATGTGCAGTTATGGGCTTTTTGCATGTGTAGGTGCTCAAAAATTGAGACGAATAAGACTACATTCTCATTTGTAGTTCATTTCTTAATAATAACACTTCATCAATGCGCCGTTAAATTGGGTCACCAGTGCATCCTTCAAAGCATGAACACTCGTGCCTCTCTGATGTGGGCAGGCTTTGGAAATCTCACGCATGTGTGCATGTGTGATATAAGAATAAAATTTCTAATGGCGTGAGCGAAGGCAAACACCAACATCAGTCAACCCAACTTTTAAGTTCTCTTCAACCACATGGGCGTAGTACTTCTTGTTTATATAATATTCAAGTGAACACACAAAGCAGCGCGCTTGGCACAACAGCTAGAGTTTAAAGACCGCAATCTTTTCAACGTCGGTGTTAGATGGTGCATTGTTTATCGTGATAAAGCCAGATCGGTGTCAGATCTTTCAACCGTGACTGGCTTCCTTCCGCAGCTTGGCTTGAAGACGCCAATCACGATCAATATATTGAATTCCGATCAGTTCCTATTGTGATCAAAAGTGAACACGTGACATCGGTATAGGGACAGGGGTACGAATAATGTACATTATTGCCGTACTTCTAAGTGTCGCCGCATGAATAGCTAGAATGCTCGTGTTGGTGGCTGTCATAAATATGTATACAGTGAGAAAGCATGTGCCGCTGTTGATGGCTGTTTCATTGCAGGTGCAGCGAACGAGTGCATGACGCTCGAATTAGCATGTAAAACAAGATGTTTTCTTGGTGTAAGTGCGTTGGCGCGCTATTTGCTGGTAATAACACACACCAGACAACCCTGTCTTTTTCTCTTAATTTCGTCCTCTCTTCCGCATTGGACCGCAGGGAGAAGAGCTATATCTGCTGTTTGCAGCGGTGCTCTGATCAGGCCCCTGCGTGTTTAGGGATCGAGGTCGCAGGGGCGCCACATCTTTGGCAACAAGAAAGATCACTCGATAATCTCTTACGCAAGTACCAGCAATGATAACCGAGCGCTTCGCTACAGGACACCATACTGGAATCAAAACATTATTCAATTTTCACGCTTGCTTCACTTCCATCATTTACCTTAATAACTGCAAATATTCCAGACATTACAACAATAAGACTTTCTGTTTATTTTCACCAAGCTCTCCTCATTTTCTGAAAAAACATTCTTCCCGATTGCCTTGAGTGCGGTGCAAGAAAATTGTAGTTCATTTGAAAGCAAGGTTCACGAGCTAACGTAGAGGCTTATCCCTTCCGGTAAGTTTTTTTGACCAGCACAACCGTATTGTAGAAGGGGTACCTTAACAGACTGGTAAATCGCAAGAAAAGCTTTTTTCGCGTTACTAATGCCCATCAGAGCAATTCACGTGCGTTGACTTACCAGTACAATAACCGGAGCAATTTCGAATCATGGGTTTGTTACCATTTTAACGAAAATTGTAGGTTACGTTAGCGGCGCTCATGCATCATAAGGGCGATAGCTGAGTTAACTTCCTTTAATGGCAACTCCGCGGGGTATGTACAGTTTCGGTAATCTTTGAGGAGCCCTTGACTATGTGAACGCACACAGTTCGTTAAGACCTGGTTGCTCACCATCGTCCACTTCTACTGTAAGCGATTGGAGTGAGCGTATAAGCCAGCGCCGGTACGCACACCTCTCACTCCTGCGGGATCCGGCCAGGCGACTCCTGCATGTCGAATGCTTCAGCGCATGCGAGAGCCGAATGAGAAGAGAAATGTGGAGGAAGGAGAGGAGGGAGCGATGCGAGTTACGAGCCCGACGCGCGCGTGACGTATGCGCAGCGGAGCCTACTTAGGTAGATGCAGCTGGCGCCAGCGACCGCCGCCACGAGAGCGGAGGGAGTGGCAAACACTATACAACGGGTGCACCGGGTGACGTCGCCCTTTTTCTTACCTTAAACTGTGATGAACCGTATAGTATACTGGGAAGCTACTGCAAAAGTAGTCGGTAGTGTTCACGAATGGAACAACCAACGAAGAACGCTCAAATGGTCGACTCTTATTGGGTATACTTGTATACGCGTTTCGCGACGATCACTGTGACAATTATTGTAACTGCCGAAAGATAAAACACAGTGAATGATGAACACCCCTTTGAAACACACGTTCACAAGCGATGGATTAACACATGAAAGCTAGACGCCTTTTCCCAGTGCGTTAAATTAGAAAGTTTTTTTTTCTACTCCAAGCATCTTTTAAATATTTGTTACTTGAAGGCTTGATCGACATATGGTGACCAGAGCCAAGCTTTTAGCTGATGCGCATGAGATCCTGGTCTAGGGACGTCACTCTTTTGAGAGATTCTGCCATCGGGTCACTTCTCCAAATAATGTTTATTTCTGCCGGCTCCTCATATTTATTGATTTGTGAATCCCGCTTGAAAAGTCTAAAACTCTGCCTAGCAAGAATCAGTGCATAAGACCAAAGATTTACGCTGTTGACGTCACCTTCACAATGGTACCATATTTCTGGCTTGTATGGAACCGTGCGGTACCTAGAAGAGCGTTGTTAGCCTACACTACAAAATAATTTTGAATATAAAGTAGGAGGTATGTGTCCCCCCACAGATATGAGGGAGGGCATTTTTTTGCTTTCTAAATTAGTTTCTTAAGTTGCAAAGGAGACAACTTGACTTAAAAATATCGGACAAAACGCCTTCAGGGGCAAGCCTAAGGCAACCAAAGTTACATTTACAAATACGATCATTCGAAGCCCAACTGGAAATTAAAGCACGTAACTGAACAAGGACGACGAAGAGACAGAGAAAAGCGCATCGCAACGGAAAGCATAGCTCTAGCTTCACTCTAAATGTAGCACTGAATTGACGTACTAGCACAGCCGTGACCCAGATAGAGGCCTATTGTTCGTATGCCAACTTTCAGAGCAAACACGAGAAGACCACGGGAGCATTTCATAATGCAATATTCTTGATATAAGAAACACGACGCTGCCAAAAATGACAATGCGGGGTTTACTTCTGTCCTAACCGACATCTTGCAGTTTTTCTCCTTCTTTCGTTACTTTCATGTTCTCGTTTTTTGCATGGAGCAGTCACCCGGATGTTCTGCATCCGGCCCGCTGCCAGTACGTTTTCTCTGTAGAGACGGCAAAGCACCGAAGCAATGTCGTAGACAAATTTTAAAGTGTGACTCTTAGCTTCTTCATCACAATGAAACTCCACTTCCGCAGTGACCTTCTTTGTGGACATGCGTTCATATTGTCGTTCATGGAAGCAAGCAAACAACGCAGTGTCCCTGTTGGCACAGTTTTCCGGTCTCTTTTCTTTAAATGATTTCGTCCCCAAACTTTCCTCAGCTCCTGTTACAAATGTCGGCTCCACAAAATTTGAAAGTTCGATAAGTTCGTTTAGCTTTATATGCTGGCTAAATGCACTTTTTGGTTGTCCACAACGGGCCCATGCTTACTAGTGCCTAAAAAGATCTGGTTCTTTTATTGATGTGCTGATTTCTTGATATCGACGAACTGAGGAATGCACTGCTGTCACTCAATCAGTGAGCTCTTCCCCTTTGGAACGCAGTAACCTGGTTGCTAAAGCCAATGAAGGGCTGCCTGTTTAAACCGATAGTCAAAAACAATGCCCTAATGTACCCAACATTCACACATAATTGCAACAGCGTAAAAAACTGGGCGAGTTCGGTTCCCTGGCTCTTGTTCGGTTGCTAGTTTTGATGTGGTAGACCTTTTTTACTCCATGCCTCACGACAAACTTATGGCTTCAGTTAAACAATGCATAAGCGAACACAACGATGAAATTGCGTTTGGAAACAAGTGTGGTGTAACGACAGAAGCCTTCTTAGAACTGCTCAGTTTCTATCTTAACGCTACTTTTGTTATGTGGGAAGGTGTACCGTATGTTCAAAAATCCGGTATATGTATCGGGTCAAAAGTGGCGCCAGTACTCAGTAATATCTTTTTGTCAGCTGTTGATCGCGCGATAGAAAAGGAGGTGCACGGTCTAGTTATTAAGATATGTCGTTACGTCGATGATTTTTTAATCATCCTACCGAGTGACGCTTGTGCTTCCCTAATTAGTGACGTACTGAATATATTCAAAGACAATGCCCTTGGGTTGCTGTTCACGACTGAATTGCCAGTTAATGGTACTATTAGATTTTTAGATCTGTGTCTGTTTGTCGAACCGGACCACCTATGCTGGTGTTTTTCGCCGCGTGCAAAGGAAACACTCTTGAGCTATTCGTCAGGACATTCCAAGATAGTGACGAACGGCATTGCCTTCAATTCTTTAAGTTCTGCACTAAACAAATCTTGCCACCATAAGGTCGAGGCCAGCTTTCAGGAACAAGTAGCTCGATTAGAAAAAGCCGGCTTCCCAGGTTCAAACCTATCATGTGTTTCCCTCAGGTTGCTAAAATCTTTAAAGCTATCTGCAGCACGGCCCGGGCAACGCACAAGCTCCACTAATGGGCCTAAGAATTTCGCTGTCATTCCGTATGTGCACGGACTATCACACAGGCTTCAAAAAGATTGCAAAAGGCTTTGACGTAGATGTTGTGTTCTCCGCTCGCGGTAAGGTTGGGAAAGGCATGCGCCGCTGTTGATAGAACGAAGACAGGCCTATCACAAAAGAATGCGTGCTCCGTTAAGCATCGCACTCGGTTTGTAACGTGCGCATGTGGTGTGGTGTACAATATTCCGTTAACATGTAACAAAATGTATATAGGACAAACTGGCGCCTGCCTGAACGAAAGGCTTCGCCAACACAGCAACACTCTGAAGGGCACACCCACTTCACATTTGTCTTCTCATTGTCGCGACTGTGGTTGTAAACCTTTGTTTGATAGAACGCATGTCATCTTCAGGCACTTGGATCAGAGATCACGTGAAATCATCGAAGCATTCCACATAAAGAAAAACCATGATAATTGCATTTCCGCCCCATCCATCTATCTTCATGATTGTGAATTCAACCTACATGAAAAAACGTGACAATTATCTGCAGTGTAGGGGGTGCGCACGCAGTGGAACTGCTTGTATTTATTCTCGTCTTTTGAATAAAGACGACAGTTGCTAGTTCAGCGCTTGTCCTGTGTCCTCCTTCATCTTGTGTTTCGTCTTTTTGCGCTGCTTTTAACAATGAAGTTCACACAGAATATTTGGCAAATTCCTAGCAGTCAGAAAAAAATCATGGTGCTTTAAAAGCTGTAATGTTCCGCACTGCACTACAACACCTTCGCCCGCCTTTAGATAATTCCACCACATAATTTGTCATCACTTGCTACGAAGCCAAAATAAATGTTTCAAGCATCGTTGATTGGTTAAAGAGGTCATCTTTTCATGCAGTATGTGATGTTGCAAATCAAGCATCACATACTCGATGACCAGACGAGAGGAACCAAGGCCATTCTAGGATTATACCTCAAAGAAACCTTGAACACGCGACGATACGGAGGCCTACTACACAATATAACAGCAATAAATGTAGGCAACTGAGTATACAGCCACATTGAGGTATTCCTATCAAAAGTAAAAGTCTCCTTGACGCTGGGTAAATTTGTATCCGAACAGAAGATCATGGGCAGCATCCGCGCGCCTCAAGGCACGCTTTATTCCCCTCCAACCACAATCTCTAATGCTTGATTACGACGTAAACATATCTCCTCTACAGTGAAAAAAAACTCGAAAAAGCGTCTTAGAGCTAAGTTAGAGGTGCATGAACTGCGGCGCATTGACTCGCCTTTGTTGCTTCTATGTTCATCAGCTATTTCCTGCATTTTCTGTTTTTTTATGTGATTATGTGATATTTTATAATTTATTCTGTACTTCACTTGAGATTATGTGATTTCTTTTCTGCAATTGTCCACTTATTATTACATGATCTCCATTCTACTGCGTTTAGTTTGCTATTCCTAGCGCCATACGTCTAAGCTCCGGCGCTGGCCTTTCGCTTCCGCTTCTCGCTTCCGCAGATCTCTGGTTCGCTAGCGAGAGTCGCCAGGTATATCCTGATGTCACACGAATGGGCCAAGCTGGGTGACATTCACTGTGTTTGCTGCTGTTGTGGACAGAATGAAGTTGTTTCACTCACTGACTCATCATTCGCTTCCGACGCTGGCGTTGGGGTTTCGCGTCGCTGGCTCGCACCGACAATGGTCATTCGGTCACAGTGGCGCTAATGGGCAAAAGCACACTGGCGCTCCAAACGTGCAGCCTACTCAGCTTATGTGCATGAAAAGGAAAACTGCGTCAAGCACAGGCGTTAACACAACCCAGACATGAGCCTGCGTGACAACAACGCCAGACATGAGATGACGACAGGGTGGTGCCCTGAACTGCTCCGCAACAAAAAAAAAGTCACAGTTTCACCGCAAGGGTGAAGCAATGAATGCGATAGCAACAAATTGTGATGTTATACGAAGTGAGGCTGGCAGCTAACTCTTTTGGATCCGATTTCACGCAACTCTCGAAAACGCTGGTTTAAGAGCATACGGCCGCTCCAGGGACACTGCTCACCACATTCTCTTCGCGTTGAGAGCGCAGCACGTAGAAGGGTACACCGGCCTCCCGCTGTCGGCCGCCGAGAAGGGGAGATAACGCGCGCGCCCGCGACGACCGCGCTAGTAAAATTGAAGGTCGCTCGAGGGACCCCCCCCCCCCCCCTCGCGTCTTTTCACACTCACGAACGACGGGCGGGGCCGGTTATACATATACATATACATATACGGGGGATGATGGCGGTGGCCAACGGCGGCGGCGACGCCGACGGCAAAAACCAGCCGAGAGTGTCCATATAATTGCTATCGCAAAAAAAGAGTTCAGTAATCGGATTCGACACGAAGACTTTCCCGCTAGACACGTGTCACTCGCTGCAACAGCAAAACGCGATCGACACGACAGGCGCATAGCGAAAGTGCACAATCCGCAATGGTTTCTCGTGGTTTACCTTTTGTTCAGCAAGTTTCCGAAAATTCAGTAATGCAATTCAGTTCGCCGACTCCTTGAGAAAAATGCTACTTCTTTCTTGGGGATAGTCGCGGAGCTTGAAAGCTTGCTATCTCGGGTCCTCCAATACAACGTTTCACAAGGCATCGTGTGGCGCTTTCGCAATGAGAATCCGGAACCCCTGGGTTGTCAACGCAAAACACTGACCGATGCTTTCAACAGAAACCGGGAACTGATCGATACATTGTCGCGACGGCTTTGTTGGCACGACATCTAACATCCATTGACAACATGCCACACAAAGAAGCCAATTTCGTCTTCCCTTCAAGTTTTTTTTCGGCCATACTCCGGGGCTTGATGCTTTGCGGAAAAATTGGAAATGGGAATAAAGCCAGGGGAGCTACGCAGCCTACAGGAAAAGTACGCATATCTACTCAGAGAAGGTAAAACAGAGACGAAACATATAGTTCTCAAAGTAATCACTTACGCCTATTTCTGGATAAGTGTAAGAAGATCACAAAAGCAAAAAACGACATTCCTGAGCGGGAAAGCGCAGCACAGTCACAGCGAAAGCTCGAAGAGCGCCACAGTACACTCCAACAGACCGTAAGCCTCTCATCTCAGCACTGTTGACATCCATTGCTAACTCAAGCCATGTACTCTACATTTAAATTCTTATGGCATGCGGGAGCTCTGGACTTGTAATAAAACTGGTCTGAACAGTACTCTGTGTCGGCTAAATACTTAACGAAGAAAGACTAGTCAGGTTATACTGCAATACTACCACAAACACCTAATTCTGAAAAAACAGAATTCGTACCGACAAGGTAGATTTTTGGGAAAATGAAAAACAAATAACGGTTGGTCTTCAAGCGGGCGTATAGCAAACAGCCTTTGACCAAGTTCTATTAAAATTTTGCAAGAAGTGCGTGATTGCTACTAGCTCTCCGAGTGCCCTTTTTAATATCGCTTGATATAGACTCAACAGACAAACTTTGGAAAGAACTGTGGTCGTACAAATGTTATTAAATACCTTGTACCAGACGCCGATTAAAATATTCGTGGGCAGGTTTTCATTTCGAGAAAGCCAGCGAATACTAGTTCCATTACAAGAGAAACAAGACCTGCTATGCCTGATCCGTGAAAGAGCTTGACAAATGCCGGACGGTAATTGAAATTCTTTCCTGCAGAGGGCCGGTGGCCCCCCCTGCTATAAGTCTTGCTTTACAGAAGCCCTATGGTGTTGACAAAAAAGCACTCCGAAGAATAAAAGTGGGGTTATTGTTTGGTAGGTGAGGCCGGC
Source organism: Rhipicephalus appendiculatus (assembly GCA_030522465.1). Classification (NCBI taxonomy): domain Eukaryota; kingdom Metazoa; phylum Arthropoda; class Arachnida; order Ixodida; family Ixodidae; genus Rhipicephalus; species Rhipicephalus appendiculatus. Next base: position 9,467 of record JALIZH010026794.1, read on the forward strand.
TCTGAAGCAACAGGAAAATATGGGCGAGCAACGAAGAAAACTTCCCTGTTGGCATTGGAGAACGTAGAATGCGAATGTTAAATAATAGTAATTGTTGTAGTTTAACGTTGGAAAACAACCATATGATTATGGATAGACGCCGTAGTGGGGAGCTTCGAAAACTGCGACCGCCTGGGATTTTTAACGTGCGCCTAAATATAAGTACATGCGCCTCAAGCATTTTCGCCCCTATATAAAGGATGTTTGCGAAACGGTAAACCAAAAATCTTAGCTTGCCATGTCCAAGTAAAGTAGAATGTTTAACTGCCTGTGGCTTACTATATTATAGACTGGATATGGTGAGTGCTGGTGCAGCGATTTATATGAGCGAACGTAATTCTCACTATAACTGTGGAGACAAAACTGTGCTTAATTAGGACATGTATCAATGATACGTATTCGGGACAGTTTTGAAGCATAAAGTTCCTGCGTGTATTTCGTAGGACAATTGGACACTTCGGTGCCATCTTACAGTGCTGATACGGTGACGGGAACAATAAATAGAGATCATATCGAGAATTCTCGAACATAGAAATAGAAAGAACGGGGCAAAATTTGAAGGTTATCGGATAGACAAAGAGAGATACGAAGGTGAAAGGCACGAAGGATAACCAAGCTAGTGCTAACTGGGCCACGCTTCTCGAAGGAGAGGCCGAAAAGGATAGTAGTAGACAGCATAGAGAACAAAACAGAAGGGTAGGGAAGAAACCCTGGAGTACCTTGGGACTAATGGCGCAAAACAAATGACACAAAGGCGCTGATCACTTCCTAGCTGGCCTTGATCCCTGCCAGTTATACGAAGGGATGCGAAGTGATGCTAATTATGAAAAATAATTCCCAATGATGCCAAGTTTCCATCAAGTACAGGACAGACGCCTCTCGACATTTCGGCCGTACTACGTCGCGAAAGGCCGAAACGCTGAGAGCAACACGGAGCAGACGTTACAGCGTAGTACGGCGTAGCGTCTGCGTCTCGGTTGGCAGCACACCGCTATTCCTGGTAAGGGACTTACACATCGGCAGTTTGAACCACTGTGAAAACAGCACGCGCACCCCCACCCGCAACTGCGCCCGTTTGAACAAAGTTCTCAGTTGCTGCCCGAAACCCACGCCGGCAACCCTCCATGCTTTCTCGCGCACGAAAGCTGGCCCACGCGTTTAATTTCTGCTTGAGATGCTCCCGTCCGCAGGTGTGCGCCGCTTTCGCTCGCACATAGTACATATGGCGCGCTGGGCGATGTTGTCAATTTGAACTCTAATATATTGGACAACTGCAAACATACGCAATATACTTCTACACATCCCCCCAATGGTAATAGTTCACACAATGTGGGCGATGGTAATTTTATTAAGCTTACACCTCTAAGGCGAAGATGGTAATAAGAAAGTAGTTGTTCCAAGAGGGCCCTATCACAACAAACTTTTCTTCTTATCAGGGAGAGTGTTTCATGTTAAAAATAGAATTGCTATTATCAGAACAGAAGCCTTAATAAAATGAGATCGAAGAACGCGAAAAGAAGATGCGCGGCAAGGTAAAGTAGCCCCGTACGCCGTTTGCGCACGTCAGGACAGACACGAAAGCCTTTCTCTCATTTCACGACGCCCGCTTCAATGCCACGAATTCTTATTTCACCTTTTTCATTTATTTATTTTGGCTCTTTTCGGCCTGCTGTCCGCCTCTGAAACCATTTCCCGAGAGCCAACAAAGATCATAGTGGATGAACCTTTGAATGCTACGAGAGATGGCCGGAAGCGAACGACGGAACAAAATGAGGAGATTTAAAATGTTATTGGAGGGAGACATCTGAGGGAGCTTCTCCAGTGTACGCTACGTTCGTGTACGTAGAGGCAGTGAGTGTTGACGTAGTGCGATGTATCTTATTTTGTCATAGTCTCCATGAGGCGGGGATGTCAGCGATATAGAAGCGAGGGTGAAGGAGGCATCCCCCCGAGAAATCAGCGCCCACTTTTTAGAGACGCCGATGTTCCCAGCGCGCGAAATTAGTTTTGAAGAGTCCGAAGGAAGATTAACTGCGCTCGCTTTACGAAACCGTGTTACGATAAGTGGCCCGAGAATTTCGTCCCTTGGATTTTAAGCCTGAAGTCAGAACTTTGTTACTTAAACTTAGTTTCCGCGCACGAAGACGTTGTCAGATCAGTTTTTACATTTGTTTGGCTTTCTCTTAATACCTCGATGTTCTCTGGTTTTAGTGCGTCTATTTTTTAGTACTGCTTTCTTTTCAATGTTTTGGACAATTTTTATTTCAGTGTGTTAGACATTTTTATTTTGCGTCTCATCAGAGGGCTGAAATTTTCATGTTGTGCAGTGGAAAAATTTTTTCCTATGTTTACAAAAAACGCACCAACGTTTCTTATAATATCAGCTGTATCAACGTATGCCATTAAACAATGTGTATAAAAACTGGTTCATCTTTTCAACACTGCGCAGCAGGACGGGACACGAAGCAAGAAAGAAAGGACGAACGAGCGCAGTTTCGCCGAAGATGATCCCGTATTAACTTGCCCAACATTAAACGCTTGTTAAAAACTCGTTGTCTATCGATCATCACTCTTTTTTATTATTCCTAGATAGTGATGCAGAACTATCGGTAAATTAACTATCGATAGTATCGATAGTTTCTTCGAAAATATTGATAGTGTGAGGACACTATCGATCGTACTACCATCGGCAAACTTTCGGTAGCATTACCGATAGTGCAATCGATAGTACAGTCGGTAGCATTATTACAGATAATGCTTTTGACAGTGCTGTGAATCATTATGCCGTTGTTGGCCGGCGTTATTGCCAAACCATTCACGATAGCCTACTACCAGCAATACTCGGTTAGTTTGGGAGGAATATTTTCGCAAAAGACATCAGTTATTTCCGCAGCGAAAACGCCGGATCATATCAATCTGAAAAATCCATATTCAAAAGCAATCAGTTACATCATACAAATAACAAACTTAGTTCTTGATATTTTTATGTTGGCATGTAAAACCCCAACAATTACCACTTGATATTTTAACTTTGGAATCACAAAATCCAATATAAATTTTAATCCACGCAGTTCCGACATATCTAAAGGTGTCCCTTTTGCTACAGATAAACAGTTCAACTTAATTATCGTGTGTGAGCGAAGCATTCTGGTGAATGAACACGAGCATGTCACCTTTTTTTTTTTTGACCTTCAGCCTGCTTCTCCTGCTCCACCATTTACGACGCGCCCGCGGAACGAGGTTTATGCTGCAATGAGTTCATGCGGTTGATTTCATACTATCGATACTGTACTGTCAAACTTTACTATCGATAGCACTATCGATAGTTTTTTCTACCATCGATAGTTCGTTAGTCACTCAGCTATCGATAGTATCGACAGTGCTATCGATAGTTCTACATCACTATTCCTAGAAGCGCTTCCGCGTGGCACGATGTGTCATCGGATCCATTTATTGCAGATGAGAATCTCTACGAACAACTTGTAGTATTTGAACGCTGGCCAGAACTGAAGGCGTTGAAAAGGTGAGCAAAAGAGTTCTTTTGCAGCATTTGTCCTCGGATAAATTCTCAATCTCGCGTGACTCACGACAGGGCTGTTCGGCCGAATATGATAACACCGAAAAAAACCATCTTCATAAAATAAATCGTTATATAATTATATCGCTACAAATGATGTTATCGAAGAGTTACACGGACAGAAAAAATACTAAAGCTTATAATTATCACATTCATATTTTTATAGTTACCTAAATATACGCAACAATATATTTGATACGTTCTTTGTTTAATGAATTTTAACTGAATAATTATGTGAACTCGTCCTATGGAAAATCTAACGCTGAACCGTCTCGTACATGACGAGAAGGTGATCATCGAACCAAATATTTTAGTCGGCACAACTCCTGCATACAAATTCTGGCGCCTTTTAGTTACACTCGTATATTGCCAACTAGAGTGACCTTCTAAACACTCCTTCCCCTCCCCATCCCTGCAATTCCTGGCTTTTGCTTGTAGGAAGCAGTTGCCAGCTTTGACTCGCATGCAAAGTCGCGAAGAATTATGGGCCCTCCATATTCACATTTCACCAATGATCACGCCGTCTTCGGCTATCATTTGCCGCATCATATCTAAATAGAGTTTGGTTTGTTTGCCTACTGCATTCTGTATGCAGCGGTTTTTTCCTTGTATACTGCAGTCTTCAAATTCCTACAGTGCTGCAATGATGTGAATATCGTTCGCCATGTGTGAAGCACAGGCCCCGAAATATTTCTTCGTCCCAGAAAAGGACTCCTCCTTGCCCGAGATGACAATAGAAAAATTATAAGTTTTTATGCACAGCTGTGAGGTAGACGACATTATAACGGTCGTAAATGCATTCACGTGGAACGCCTACATCATACAAAAGAAACAAAGAAGGCCGGTAGTTCAAGACAATCAATTTTGCAGATTGCGATACTAAAATCAGTGTAACACTACGTATTTGTTTTCTTTATGGTAAACCGTTGAACATACCTGCCGTTACCCTATCTCCTGTCTAACTTCTTGACTTACTGGCTGATATTTTTATATTTGGTATTGCAGTGACATCTGTGAAAAAAATCGCAGATCCCAAGTACCATGGGAATCGATATTATGCGAAACATGCGGAGGCAAGGTGACTAGGTTGTAATTTCCTTATTGAGGAAAACGTTACCAAATGACGTCAAAGATATGTACAAATGTTGTACGCACAGACATATCTTGCAGAGTCACATATGTTTCCTATAACCAGTTGTTTACAGTTGCGTAACGATGCCAACAGAAACATGCGTATTTCCTACACCAGAAGCGGTAATCTGATATGTAGCACTTGTGCTTGCGAGGATCGTAGCCCTGTATAGTGCTTCGTGGACCATCTACAGTGGATGGTGGTTAAGTATACGATTGACGTTAACCCGTCATGACCCCTGCCTCATAGGAGCACATATGTAATCTTTATAAAATTAGATAGCCAGCACTGGAACCACAATTGATGTTTACCACCATTATGCCTGCACAGGGTCTTTTTATAAAGCAGTTCCGAGACCTGGCGTCCTCGATTCCTGCTGGGACCCTGGTATTTATTATTTGCATTCGTCGGGTGAACGCTGCCGACGTCAGTTTTTTTCTTAAAGCTCTCGCTTTTAAATTACTAATGTCTGTCCTGGTCGTTCCTGGGTAGACAAATTCTCTAACACCTGTGGCGCCCACCCGCATACTGCGGACCGTGGTTTAGGGGTATCTGGCACACGTGTCTGCAGGAAAGCGTTTGACGATGTATACGAAAGGATTTTCACGTTAGTCATGTCATGACCAACCAGACATGTTTGTCAATACCTCTTACCCTCCTATACAAATTTTGTTATACCCTAAGAGAAGGAGGTGATCACGAGAGCACCCAGACGTTGGAGGATAGATAGATAGATAGATAGATAGATAGATAGATAGATAGATAGATAGATAGATAGATAGATAGATAGATAGATAGATAGATAGATAGATAGATAGATAAAAAGAAACGCAAAAGCTCTTACAGTACGAGAAGAAATGCTTCGCATTTGATACTTTATTGCGATCTAACGAATGTTCGTTTTCTCCTATTTCCTGTTGTTATGACATCAGGGAAGTAGTAGGTATTGTTGCAACTTTGTTTACGCACGCATGGAGCTTATACAATATATATATATATATATATATATATATATATATATATATATATATATATATATATATATATATATATATATATATATATATATATATATATATATATATATTCACTTTCCTTTTTTTCACATTTACATTACAATTACTTCTAATAACATCTCCCCTATACTTTCCTTGGAATCATTGTCTGTTAGTTCTCATTAATATTGTGTTTAACAAAGCAAACGAGCCCTTAAACGTACACTTCTTTCCTTCATTTATAGCGAGGGTCTCGTTGTGGCAGACTTGGATGCCCTGAGCGAGTATGCCAGGGATTATTAGTCAGCTGCCAGCTCGTAATAAGATCACGTGCTACGTGACGCCAACAGGCAGAAAGAGTGTTTCACACTCGCCGTAATGGTAACAGGCGGCGCTGACTGAGGCTCCCACGTTTAAATGCACATATATACCCCATAAAGAGGACGGGGGGGATGACCGCCACCGTAGCTCAGTGGTGGAGCAGCGGGCGCGTTATTCGAAGGTCGCAGGTTCGGTCCATGCCGGTGGCAAGTTATCTTTTCGTCCACTTTTCTTTCTTCACATTTACATTACAATTACTTCTAATAACACCCCGATGCTTTCCTTGGCATCAAAGTCTGTTAGTTCTCATTATTATTGTGTTTAACAAAGTCTTTGAGGTGTCAGGTGCTTATATATGTTGAATTATGAGTATTACAGATTGTACTCATGAGGAGGCTATAAATTACTAGGAAGTTTCGCAAGCAACGGGCAAAATAAGCACAGATCTACTTGCGCCACCAATACCTTTACAAACTATCACAGATAACGATGCTGCCTATTAACTCCAGGTCTGTTTCCTGGCACATCTGTTGTCTTCGGGCGTCGTTGAACACACGAGATGTTGTAGAAGATGAAGATAATATGCTTAAAAAACCGGCAGATCCCACGCACCGTGGGAGTCGATGCAATGCGAAGCAGCCAGCAAGGAGCAAACCATGCTGTACATAATATGCATGTCATGATTTACATGTTACCACCTGCCACTTATGTTCGTTATAGGTAACGTCACGCAATACCAAATTTGGTGTGTATCAAGCTAGCGAAACGCCCGCGAGCGTGCCATGAGCGTGGCATGCAAGTCACGTCTCAGATGACCCGTCATGATTTTCGTGTTACAACTAGTCATTTATGTTCGTCATACGGTCACGTCGCGCAATACCATATTTGGTGTATATCAAGCTAGCGAAACGGCCGCGAGTGTGCCATGAACATGGCATGCAAGTCATGTTGCACATTACATGTCATGATTTCCAAATGACCACTTGGCATATATGTTCGTCATACGGTCACGTCGCGCAATACCATATTTGGTGTATATCAAGCTAGCGAAACGGCCGCGAGTGCGCCATGAACATGGCATGCAGGTCATGTTGCACATTACATGTCATGATTTCCAAATGACCACTTGGCATTTATGTTCGTCATATAGTCACAGCATGCAATACCAAATTTGGTGTACATCAAGATAGCGAAACGCCCGCGAGCGTGCCATGAGCGTGGCATGCAAGTCATGTCGCACATGACATGTCATGATTTCCATGTTACCACTAGTCATTCATGTTCGTCATACATTCACGTCACGCAATACCAAATTTGGTGATTATCAAGCTAGCGAAACGGCCGCGAGAGTGCCATGAGCGTGGCATGGAAGTAATGTTACTCATGACAGTCATGATTTTCATATTACAACTAGTGATTTATGTTCGTCATACAGTCACGTCACGCAATACCATATTTGGTGTATATCAAGCTAGCGAAACGGCCGCGAGAGCGCCATGCAAGTCATGTTGCACATGACATGTCGTGATTTCCAAATGGCCACTTGGCATTTATGTTCGTCATACAATCAGGTCACGCAATACCAAATTTGGTGCATATCAAGCAAGCGAAACGGCCGCGAGCGTGCCATGAGCGTGGCATGGAAGTAATGTTACTCATGACAGTCATGATTTTCATATTACCACTAGTCAATTATGTTCGTCATAAGGTCACGCCAAGCAATACCAAATTTGGTGTATGTCAAGCTAGCGAAACGGCAGTAAGCGCACCATGAGCGTGGCAAGTAAATCATGTTGTACACGACATGTCGTGATTTCCAAATGGCCACTTGGCATTTATGTTCGTCATACGGTCACGTCGCGCAATACCACATTTGGTGTATATCAAGCTAGCGAAACGACCGCGAGTGTGCCATGAACATGGCATGCAAGTCATGTTGCACATTACATGTCATGATTTCCAAATGATCAATTGGCATTTATGTTCGTCATACGGTCACGTCCGCAATACCATATTTGGTGTATATCAAGCTAGCGAAACGGCCGCGAGTGTGCCATGAAAATGGCATGCAAGCCATGTTGGACATTACATGTCATGATTTCCAAATGACCACTTGGCATTTATGTTCGTCATACAGTCACGTCACGCAATACCATATTTGGTGTATATCAAGCTAGCGAAACGGCCGCGAGCGCGCCATGAGAGTGGCATGCAAGTCATGTTGCACATGACATGTCGTGATTTCCAAATGGCCACTTGGCATTTATGTTCGTCATACGGTCACGTCGCGCAATACCACATTTGGTGTATATCAAGCTAGCGAAACGGCCGCGAGCGTGCCATGAGCGTGGCATGGAAGTAATGTTACTGATAAAAGTCATGATTTTCATATTGTCACGTGGTCGTGACGTTGACCCAAGCAGCAGTCGGTATGTTCAAGATGAAACTGTTTATTAGGCCGAACTTGTGGCCGGTAAACTGAAAGTCAGATTACAGCAATACACGCTGGCACTGATAGCGGCGAACAGAGCGTCGGCCGTCGATGAACTGAACATCGTTGGAGCGCGCCGGCTTTTATGTATCACGCGTCGAACATTCTAGCCTTATCACAGGTCATCGCGCAAGCTCTGGAATAATCTCGAGTGGTCGCGTCTTGCGTGCAATCTTAACAAAACGATCTACAATAATCGCGAAGGTTCTAGAACAATAAGGCGCGGTTTGAGCCGAGCTTTGCTGACGGTCTCCGTGGGCGAAAACCGAATACAACAAAAGTGAAAATAAGAATAGCGCGTGGCAATGCCCCCCTTCTGAAAAGGCATCGTCCCGATGCTTAAAACAGAACACGGGGGAAAAATGCATGCAACAATAAATCACAACAATAAAGAAAGAACGTACAATAATTAAGCAATAAGTGCAGTCCTCGGGTTTGCTAACGCGCGTAATACGGCTTGAGGCGCACGACATGGACGACTTGGTCGCGCACGGCGCCGTTGAGAGTTCGTGATGCCGTCCGGGACGACCTCGTAGTCCAGAGCACCGAGACGTCGAAGCACCTTGTACGGCCCGAAGTATCGCCGAAGAAGCTTCTCACTGAGTCCCCGTCGGCGTATTGGCGTCCACACCCATACACGGTCACCGGGTTGGTATTCCGTGTGGCGTCGTCGAAGGTTGTAGCGGCGACTGTCAGTCCTCTGCTGGTTTTTGATCCGTAGGCGGGGCGAGCTGTCGTGCTTCTTCGGCGCGCTGTAGGTAGGTGGTCACGTCGATGTTTTCCTCGTCGGTCACGTTTGGTAACATGGCGTCGAGCGTCGTTGCCGGGCTCCGTCCGTACACCAACTTGTATGGCGTCAACTGCGTCGTTTCTTGTACGGCCGTGTTGTACGCGAAGGTCACGTACGGAAGGATGGCGTCCCACGTCTTGTGTTCGACGTCGACGTACATGGCCAGCATGTCGGCGATGGTCTTATTTAGACGCTCGGTCAGGCCGTTGGTCTGTGGGTGGTACGCGGTGGTCCGGCGGTGACATGTGTGGCTGTATCCCAAGATCGCCTGGGTTAGGTCAGCCGTAAAGGCCGTACCTCTGTCGGTGATGAGAACCTCTGGGGCGCCGTGTCGAAGGACGATGTTCTCAACGAAGAACTTGGCTACTCTCGGCGGCACTGCCTTTGGGCAGGGCTTTTGTTTCGGCGTAGCGGGTGAGGTAGTCGGTGGCTACGACGATCCATTTATTTCCGCAAGTCGACGTTGGGAACGGCCCCAGAAGGTCCATCCCGATCTGCTGGAACGGTCGCCGAGGAGGCTCGATCGGCTGAAGGAAGCCTGCTGGTCTTGTTGGCGGTGTCTTCCGTCGCTGACAGTCTCGGCACGTCCTTACGTAGCGGGCGACGTCGGCGGCAAGGCGCGGCCAGTAGTACTTTTCCTGTACTCTTGCGAGCGTGCGAGAAAGTCCGAGGTGTCCAGCCGTCGGGTCGTCGTGTAGTGCCTGGAGTACTTCTGGTCGCAATGCTGAAGGCACTATGAGAAGGTAGTTGGCTCGAAGTGGCGAGAAATTCTTCTTTATGAGAACGCCGTTTCGCAAGAAAAACGAAGCGAGTCCTCGCTTGAATGCCTTCGGAACAATGGCGGTCTTGCCTTCAAGGTACTCCACAAGGCCTCTGAGTTCCGGGTCGGCTCGCTGTCGTTCGGCGAAGTCGTCGGCACTTATGGTTCCCAAGAAGAAGTCATCCTCCTGGTCGTCCTGAGGCGGCGGGTCGACGGGGGCGCGAGATAAGCAGTCGGCGTCGGAGTGTTTTCGCCCGGACTTGTAAACGACGGTAATGTCGAATTCTTGAAGTCTCAGGCTCCACCGTGCGAGGCGACCAGAAGGGTCTTTCAAGTTAGCTAGCCAACACAAGGCGTGGTGGTCACTCACAACTTTGAAGGGTCTGCCGTAAAGGTAGGGGCGAAACTTGGATGTAGCCCAGATGATGGCAAGGCACTCCTTTTCTGTTGTGGAGTAGTTGGCCTCTGCCTTTGATAGCGACCGGCTAGCATAACTAATGACCCTTTCCAGTCCGTCAGTCCTCTGCACAAGAACGGCGCCGAGTCCTACACTGCTTGCGTCGGTGTGTACTTCTGTTTCGGCGTGTTCGTCGAAATGCGCAAGTAACGGAGGTGTCTGCAGGCGTCGTTTTAGTTCCTGAAATGCTTCCTCTTGCGGCGTTTCCCACTTGAAATCGACGTCGGTCCTGGTGAGGTTAGTGAGAGGCTCGGCGATGCGGGCGAAGTTTTTAACGAACCGCCGGTAATAGGCACACAGGCCGAGAAATCGACGCACGGCCTTCTTATCGGCGGGTGGCGGGAATGTAGCGATGGCGGCTGTCTTCTGCGGGTCGGGGCGTACTCCGGACTTGCTTATCACGTGGCCCAAGAACAAGAGCTCCTCGTAGGCGAAGCGGCACTTTTGTGGCTTCAGGGTGAGTCCGGAGGTCTTTATTGCTTGAAGTACAGCTTCAAGGCGCCGGAGGTGTTCGTCGAAGTTTGAGGAAAACACAACGACGTCGTCCAAGTACACAAGACAAGTCTGCCACTTCAAGCCTGCCAGTACGGTATCCATTACACGTTGGAACGTCGCAGGCGCCGAGCAAAGACCAAAGGGCATTACCTTGAACTCGAAGAGGCCGTCTGGTGTGATAAAGGCAGTCTTCTCTCGGTCTCTCTCGTCGACCTCGATTTGCCAGTAGCCTGTCTTGAGGTCCATCGACGAAAAGTACTTTGCGTTGTGGAGTCGATCCAGGGCGTCGTCTATCCGTGGGAGGGGGTACACGTCCTTCTTCGTGATCTTGTTCAGGCGACGGTAGTCGACGCAGAAACGTAGCGTGCCGTCCTTCTTCTTCACCAAAACGACGGGAGACGCCCAGGGACTCTTGGACGGCTGGATTATGTCGTCGCGTAGCATTTCGTCGACTTGTTTCTTCACGGCCTCGCGTTCGCGCGTCGATACTCGGTACGGGCTCTGTCGAACTGGTCGAGCACTTTCTTCTGTAATGATGCGATGTTTCGCAACTGGGGTCTGTCGAATTCTCGACGACGCCGAGAAGCAGTCTTCGAATCGCAGGAGCAGGGCCTTTAGCTGGTCTTGCTTGACCTTCGGAAGGTCCGGGTTGACGTCGAAATCTGGTTTGGGACCTCGATTCGTCGAAGCAGGTTCGGTAGTATCGGAGAGGGCGAAAGCGTGGCTGGTGTCCATGAATTTCTCGATGCGGGCGACCGTCGTACCAATGTTAACGTGCCTATATTCGTGGCTGAAGTTTGTCAGCAGTACCTTTGCTTTGCCATCACGCAACTCGGCGATGCCTCTTGCGACGCAAATTTGACGGTTTACAAGCAGGTGCTGATCGCCCTCGATGACACCTTCGAAGTCTGCGGGCTTTTCGGTGCCGACGGAAATTATGATGCTGGAGAGAGGCGGAATGGTGACGTGCTCTTCTATCACGTTCAATGCATGGTTCCCCGGCGTCGTCTGGGTAGGCAGAGCTTTTCCTGAAGTTAGTGTTATTGACTCAGATCTTAGGTCGATGACGGCGCCGTGGTCACTTAGGAAGTCCATTCCAAGTATCACATCCCTGGAGCAGTTTTGTAGGATTACAAAGCTCGCAGGATAAGTCCTGTTATTGATGGTGACTCTCGCCGTGCAAACACCGGCCGGCGTTATTATGTGACCGCCAGCGGTCCGGATTTCAGGGCCTTGCCAAGCAGTCTTCACTTTCTTTAACTTCGCCGCGAAAGGGCCACTGACGACGGAATAGTCGGCTCCAGTGTCGACGAGGGCGGTGACGTTGTGGCCGTCGAATATTACGTCGAGGTCACTGGTTCGTCGTCGTGCGTTGCGGTTGGGTCGCGGCGTCGGATCACGGCTGCGTCGAAATGTTGCTCTGCTTGCATGTTGCGCCGTCCCGTCTTCGTCGGTCCGTGACGTTTCGTCGGCAGGGCTTCGTCTGCTTCGCGTCGTGTTCTGTAGGTATTGTCGCGTTGTCGTCGTCGGCGGCCGCGGAGGATCTTCGGCATTTCGTCGTACAGCAACCGCACCTCCATCGGTTGCTGCCCTTAGTTTCCCTGATACGGGCTAGGCGACCGGCCCCGGTTTGGGCCAGTGTACTGCCGGCGGTGCGGTGACATGTAGCGGCCGGGTGACGGTGAACGGGATGACGGTCGTTGTTGTTGCCACTGTGTTCCGGTAATGTAGTCGGCGATGTCGCGAGGTCGTTCACCCCGCTGCGGACACGGCGCGTTGACGGCGAAACCGCGCAGCCCCATCTGTCGGTACTGGCAGCGGCGGTAGGTGTGGCCGGCCTCGCCACAATGGTAGCAGAGCGGGCGGTTGTCAGGGGCGCGCCAGACGTCGGTTTTCCTTGGCGCGTAGCGCTGGCCGACTGGGGGATGGTAGGGCGTCGGTCGTGGTGGTGGTGGCGGCGTCTGGCGACGGAACTGCGGCGATGCGGTGACTTGATGTTGTCGCGGAACGGGAACAGGACGGCGGACTGCAGCAGCGTAGGTCATAGCCTCTGGATGTGGCTGCGGGGGTTCGGGGACTCCCAACGCTTGCTGGACTTCGTCACGAACGATGTCGGCGATCGAGTCCACTTGAGGCTGTGGCGAGGGTAAAAGCTTGCGCAGTTCCTCGCGCACGATCGCTCGGATCGTTTCGCGCAGGTCTTCGGAGCAGAGGGAATGAACGTCTGCATACCCTGGCGTCGAGCGGCGATTGAATTGGCGGGTGCGCATCTCCAGTGTCTTTTTCAATCGTCGTTGCCTCGGAGACGAATTCCTGGACAGTGCTTGGTGGGTTCCGCATAAGCCCAGCGAAGAGCTCTTGATTTACTCCTCGCATGAGGAAGCGGACTTTCTTGTCCTCGGGCATAGCAGGGTCAGCGTGGCGAAACAGTCGTGTCATTTCCTCTGCGAACATGGCCACGCTTTCATTCGGAAGTTGACTCCGCGTCTCCAGGAAGGCTGCGGCCCTTTCTTTTCGGACGACGTTCGCGAACGTCTCCAGGAAAGCGCTGCGAAGAAGGTCCCATGTTCGAAGTGTGGACTCCCGGTTCTCGAACCAGGTCCTTGCTGCGTCTTCCAGGTAGAAGTATGTGCGGCGCAGTTTTTCGTCGGAGTCCCAGTTGTTGAAAGTCGCGACTCGTTCGTACGTTTCTAGCCAGGTCTCAGGGTCCTCACTTGGCGATCCATGGAAAATGGGTGGCTCTCTCGGTGGCTGGATAACGATCGGTGCAGGGGACACAGCGGTCGTCATCGTGCCTGTCGTCTTCGTCGCCGTGGCTTTTGGCTTCTCCGGCAGGAGTCCGTGCTGCGGGGGGAAGTCCTTTCAGTCTGCGGCTGGCTCGACTGTCGGTGGCGGGGTGGGTGTCTTCGTCACGATTTGGGCTGGGTTCACGGCTTGACGGGGGCGTGCGGTACATGAAAGAGGCAGCACCTCCACCAGATGTCACGTGGTCGTGACGTTGACCCAAGCAGCAGTCGGTATGTTCAAGATGAAACTGTTTATTAGGCCGAACTTGTGGCCGGTAAACTGAAAGTCAGATTACAGCAATACACGCTGGCACTGATAGCGGCGAACAGAGCGTCGGCCGTCGATGAACTGAACATCGTTGGAGCGCGCCGGCTTTTATGTATCACGCGTCGAACATTCTAGCCTTATCACAGGTCATCGCGCAAGCTCTGGAATAATCTCGAGTGGTCGCGTCTTGCGTGCAATCTTAACAAAACGATCTACAATAATCGCGAAGGTTCTAGAACAATAAGGCGCGGTTTGAGCCGAGCTTTGCTGACGGTCTCCGTGGGCGAAAACCGAATACAACAAAAGTGAAAATAAGAATAGCGCGTGGCAATATTACCACTAGTCAATTATGTTCGTCATACGGTCACGCCAAGCAATACCAAATTTCGTGTATGTCAAGCTAGCGAAACGGCAGTAAGCGCACCATGAGCGTGGCAAGTAAATCATGTTGTACACGACATGCAGGTCATGGTTTTCATATTACCATCTGTAATCTTGTTGGTCGTGCAAAATTATCTCATCGTTCCAATTTTTGGATATATCAAGTTAAGAAAATGGCCTCAGGAACACTACGGCTATGGCGTGTCAATAATGATTTTAATGACAAGTTAGTCATGATTTTCATGATATTAGCAGTCATTCATGTTCGTCATATAGTCATATTATGTCATACCAATTTTGGTTTAAATCCCATTAACGATACGGCCAGGCAGCACAATGTCGTGGGCGGCTAGATAGATAGATACGCTCAAACTCGCCGAAGTTCGCTAAGAAATGCTTCGCATTTAACATAAAAAATAACATGCCACACAGGCAACGGTCTGCCACACAGGCAAACGGCACGTGAGTCTCTCTCGTCAACGTCGTCGTCTTCTTTGACTCGCCCCACCAGAACACGTGCTTCTTCTGGAGGTGCTAGCGATCTGGCAACACATTCTGAGGCGAAAGCCTTTAATGTCTTATGCTCACTTCCGTCCGCCCGTCCGTCCGTCCGAGCCCTGGCACGGTGCCAGCTGGCTGCCAGGGCGCGCATACGGACGCCGGTCGCGTCTGACTCTACGGCGCTCGCGCTTTGCTTGCTTAGCATCGCTGTGTCCAGCGTTTACAATCATGCAAGGAGGGAGACGCGCGCATCGTGTTCCATTCTGACTGACCCCGTCTCAATAGACACAGGCGTTCGCGGAACACACTTCAGAATTTACAAAGTGTTCGTCAATTTAAGCGCTGGAACGCGGACGATGTCTGCAGGATGCGGAAAGCGCGAGAAAATACGAATGCATGCGAACGGAGGCAGATTGGTCTCGCGTCTCGCTGCGATTCGCGGTAAAATATTTAAAAAGAAAACACGCACACATTCCATTTGTGTGCCATGCCACTGAGAGTGTAAAAGAAAAAAATTGAACGACACTGCACATTCACAAGTGTGTACGGCGAAAGCGTGTGGCCATTCGACTGACTATACCATGTCTTTTTTTCTTTTACACTCTCAGTGGGATAACACACAAACCGAATGTGTGCGTGTTTTCTTGTTAAATTTCTTACCGCGAGTCACACCGAGACGCGAGACTAATCTCCCTCCATTCGCATGCGTTCGTTTTTTCTCGCGCTTTGCGCATCGTGCAAACGCCATCCGCGTTCCAGCGCTTAAATTCAAGGACCCTTTGTAAATTCCGAAGTGTGTTCCGAGAACGCCTTTGTCCATTGAGACGGTGTCGGTCAGAATGATTGCAAACGCTTGGCACAGCGACGCTACGCAAGCAAAGCGCGAGCGCTGTGGAGTCCGATGCGACCGGCGTCCGTTTGCGCACCCCAGCGGCCACGTAGCTTCATGCCAGGGCTCGGACGGACGGACGGACACGAACGGACGGATGGACGGACGGAGGGACGGACGGACGGACGCCGGACGGACGTGAGCATGAGACATTAAAGGCTTTGGCCTTAAAAGCTACGAAACTTCTACGAGAAGTCTTGAAGAAGCAGACGTGCACCTTGGGTGTTGTGATGCAAATTCTTCTTATGGTTCGTAACGGCCCTCTATGGCTGAGCCACTGTGAGTCTTATTGACAAAGCAATTGGTTTAACAAACCAAACGCACGAAACATTTAATCAAGAAATAAAGTGAAAACTATATATGTACACAAAATTACACTTAGAAGTTCACTGCATACGGTAAACCAGTCCTAATTACAACCAAAACGTAAGTTCAATGATCTAAACTAGATAGTCTAGCTCTAACGCGGCTGAGCGGCCGAGCGGAGAAGAACCCGAGTTCAGTCTGACCAAAACACGGATGCTTGACTGGTCGAGTTGACGTGGGCTGGCTGGCGATGACGATAGAGCGGAGGCTGGTGGGCGAGACGTTGAGATGCCAGGGGCAGACGGGGACACGGACGGACGGACGGATGGGCACGGACGGATGGACACGGACAGACACGGGTGGATGGACGGACGGACGGACGGACGGACGGACGGACGCCGGACAGACGTGAGCATGAGACATTAAAGGCTTTTCGCCTTAAAAGACATGGCATAGTCAGTCGAATGGCCACAAGCTTTCGCCGAACATACTTTCCGAATGTGCTAAGTGTCCTTCAAATTTTTTACCTCTAGTGTTCTCGCTTTTGAAATTGATGGCAGTCTTGCTAACACCCGGAGTGTCATCTTATAATGAGAAACGTTTGCCCAAACGATGTGAAGGCACCTTAAAGAGTTTTCGTTTTAAAAATTGTTTTCTAAGTTTTCTAGAAACAATAACTATAGAAACACTGAAAAAGTAAGCGGTTTAACCAGAACAAGCATGGAAGCTTTTCAGGTTAAGAGAGCTTCGTGCAGCGATGTCCATTGGCTCCATTAGCGGTCGGACCCGAAGGTCGCGGGTTCGATCCCGGCCGCGGCGGTCGCATTTCGATGGAGGCGAAATGGTAGAGGCCCGTGTACTGTGCGATGTCAGCGCACGTTAAAGAACACCAGATGGTCGAAATTTCCGGAGCCCTCCACTACGGCGTCTCTCATAATCATCTTGGTTTTGGGCACGTTAAACCCCCAGACATTATATTATATTATTATTATCCATTAGCGGTCGAATGCGTTAGTGTCCGTAGCCGTAGTGTGGCTACGGTGCTGTTGAGCCGAAGCACGCCGACAACAATGAGCTGCATACCCAGCTTTATAAAAAACATTTTAAGGCGCAAAGCCTTTAATGTCTGATGCTCATGTCCGTCCGTCCGTCCGTCTGTCCGTGCCCTGGCACGGTTCAGGTTGGCCGCTGGGGCGCGCCCAACGGACGCCTGTCGCGTCGGGACTCTACAGCGCTGACGCTTTGCTTGCGTAGCGTCGCTGTGCTCAGCGTGTCTAATCATGCAAGAAGGGAGACGCGCGCATCGTGTTCCATTCTAACCGAACCTCGTCTAAATGGGCACAGGCGTTCGCCGAACACACTTTGGAATTTACATTGTACTTCAATTTTTTTATTCACATGTTGCAGAATAGAACCGGAAAATTGTAGATATTAACTAATTTAGTTTTTGGTCTAGAGCCGTGCTCTCAACCGAATTTGTTAGCTGAACGCGCGCTTTCCGTGGGTGTAAAACGTAAATCGATTGAGTCTTTAAATGTTGACAAACAGTAAGTGAACACGAAAATCCACAAGTAAGAAACAAGATAAGCAACAAAAAGAATAATTCGTCGTTCTTTTTTACATCTTTACCCTTATTGTACATTCTACCGCATAATAATGTACGTTACCCGACAAGTCTCTGCTGTAGTATATATCTGTATGCGAATAGCGGAAGAAGCAGACCGAGCCAGAAAAAAAAAAGAAAACACTAGAAAGAAGGTCAAATACCAGATAATGTCATGGCTTCAAGGTCGTGGGCGGTCGATAAGGGCCGAGATGGGCAGCTATATACGACTTGGTGAATCGT